>SNQJ01S0027033.1:46314-104680 GCA_010110895.2 Picea sitchensis | reverse complement strand
ATCTCTTGGAGGAGGATTTTCTGTATTGGTTGAGTTATCTCTTGAACTTTGTATAAGCTATTTATGATAAGGAAGTTTTGCTGGGTTTTCTTCCCCTAGAGGGTTTCCCAGGATAAATGTTATGTCTATTGTGGATGTGTATTTCTCAGTGATCTTGTGCTTATTATGCTCTTATCTTTATGAAATGTAAAGAACTATAATAATGGCATAAACATTAACAGCAACTCCACTGAGGTTTATTCCCTCTTTTCCCTTGGATTATCCCTAGAAGGATTATCTAGCGACTCCACTAATGACAAATCCAACCATGGCTTCTCAATGGGACCCAGGTAATTTTAAACCCTTAGATATGAGTGAAATTCTGAGTTACCCTCGACAAATGCCTCCAAGGTATGAAAATTGGCTCCCTATATTCACTGGTGATGATGGGGTTAGGGCTGAAGATCACATGGATAATTTTTGGGCTTTCTTTCAAATCCACCCTATCAATGATGATGTTGAATATTTGGCAATGAAGCTTTTCTCTGCCACTCTTCATGGAAATGCTAGGAAATGGTATGATGATCTCCCTAATGCTAGCATCACATCTATGGACCAGTTAGAAAAAACCTTTCTCGAGAAATGGGGAATTAAATTAGAAGATATCCACATGCTGATAAAAAAACTTGAGTACATGAAACAAACTAAGAATGAGACTGTCAAGGAATTCCATACTAGGTTTGAGAATTTTCTACAATAAATTCCTAGAATCCATTGTCCCGAAGACATGTACCTTGCTTAACTCTACACCAATGCACTCTTAGTGCATTTAGGGTTTCTCCTCAGTAAAAAAGGGCCAAGAACAATCCAAGAAGCTTAACGCATGGCTATACAAATTGAGGAAAATATCTCCTTATTCAAGGGAGAACACCTCTTTACTCTAGGAATTGAAGTTGATGACCCCAAAGATACCCTAGATACTCTTAGTCTGGAAATATTAGTTTCCCTTGAGGACTTTGTTAGTAAATTCCAGGAAAGAAGGGTAAAAGACATCGATCAACAAGAGGTTGAGGAAAAGGATCTTGCTAAAGGTTACCAATCCCATGGAGAAGAACAAGAATTTACTCATGCTTCTAGCAAAGAAACTAAGGACCTGGTTGAAGAGCGAGAGCCTAAAGATATTAAACATGATGATGAAGTATTGATGTATGCTCCTCCCTCTAATGAAGTGATCCCAAATCCTTTTCCTCCCACACAAGAAGAAGAGGATGAGGTTAATCACTTTCCTTTTTAGGTTTTTTATGATACCTTATTCTATGATTCAGAAGGTGAAGAAGAAAGTGAACCCTTGGACGAGATAGACCCTCCATATTATGAAGTTGAGGATGGCATCATGTTTGAGGATGATGTGATCTTTTCTTGAGCCGACATAGCTTTTGGATGATGAGTTGGCACCTTGTGGATGAGGGGATGTGACTTTCTTGATGAGGAGGCATGACCTATGATGATGCTTTATACTTTTTGGGAGAGAAACATGACTTTTAGAGTTTTGTACCCCTTGAGAAGATGACATAACCCTCTTTAAGCCTTCTACACTCACACATGTGGCACTTGTAGCAGACATTTTCATGTTTTAGCATTATATCATGGTTTTAGAGGAATTTTTGGGGGTCAGGCTAAGATCTATCCACATTGTATCATGGATTCACATGTTTTAGGGGCTTCTTAAAAAATTATAGCACTTGGTTTCCTCATATATATCGAGGGAGTGCTACCTCATTGCAAACTATAACACAACTTGTGGAGAATCACTACTAGTATTCTCTTCTTTACTTCTCTTTCACTATGGATGACTTATCCGCCTTATTTGGGAGATGATCTATTGGATGATTTTCAAGTTTTGTGGGTGATTTCATCGTTAATGTTTCATGGATGATGTAATGTCCCATTTCCCCTGGGCAGTCAGAATACCGTGGTGGTTTATTCAATTTCCCGTAAACAATTAGACGGACAAGCTAGGGAAATGATATTAGTAAAGTCACTTTCGAATTATAAAGTGAAACTTAGGAAAAGTGAGTTTATTAATATTAAACCCCTCTTTGAGGGTATTTCTCTCCAATTATTAATTAAAAGAATATTTTAATGTAGGAAAAAGGAAAAGTGAAAGACAAAAAGGACGATGGAGGATTGGAGAGGAATTGTTGAATAATCATTTTTGAGAAAATTGTTTGGGAGAAGCTTGCAAGCTTGAGACGAGGGTTTCGAAACCCTCGGTGAGAAAATTCAGTTTCGAGGTTGAAACAATACCTTCCTAGCTGAATATCGAAGAAGCCATCCAGGCTTTTCATTCACGGATAATTGGCATTGTGATCCAAGGAGATTTGGGTGAGATTGGATTCATCATCAGTTGTGGAGAAGAGGTCGATTTCCTTGTGGCACGTGTGGACAGATTGGGTTTTCTCCTTGCAGAGGGCACATCTCTTTCCTTCTTGTTGTGTGTAGCTATTGGTGGCTGAGTTCGGTATCCTCAAGGTCGTGTGGCTTGGCTGGGTGTATCCAAGAGGGGATCATCTCTACAGGCCGAGTTCTTGTGGTGGTTGCGTGTTCATTCTTTGGGCAAATCGTGTGTCACTTGACCACGAGCTAGGCACTCTCTTGTGGCTGCGTGGAGGTACTAAATTGAAGTGGTTGCTGGTTGTTCTTTATTGGAGGGTCATTCATTGCATTGAGAGGTGATTGAGTGCAGAGCTGGGTCTGCTATCTCTTCCAATTGGAGGCGTTGTTACACTAACTTGGGTCGTCCCTTCAGCAGTACGTGTGGCAGTTTCGATCCCTTCCTCCGTGCTGTGTGTAAAATCTAAGGTCATTACTCTTCATTCCTCACTCATTCTCTTTCATTGTGAGAGGTATTTACACCTTTGATTGACTGTTATTGATTCAACAATTTATTTGAATAAAAGACAGTCCAGATTTGATGAGTTATGTCTATTGAAATGTGAATAATTGGCTATTATTTTAATGGGTTTTGTCTTAAATCTAAATGACACATTTGGCATTCCATTGGGGAGTCATAAGGGACTAGAAAACCACTAGACAGCCAACAAAACAAATATACACATCACTGTCCGATTAAATTTTCACCTACAGCCATAAACTCATAAGCAAGCCAACTGTTTGACGAAAGTCCAACATCAGAATTTGAAGGTTTTTCCTCACTTTTACAACATGGAATATTTCAGTGGTATCATAGCATGTTCTTGGCCAGCTGTGGGCATCATTGATGACTGAGGAAGGGCTGCAAAACATCACTTATAGGCGCAGGAGGTATAGAAGCGTAGAGGGCAGGGAAGAAGAAATGGAGGGTACTCCACGAAACAATGCAAATCTGCCCGAGGACAGAGAGGATGGATTGATCAGAGGGCTTATCAAAGCCTTACAGGATATTGCAGAGGGTCAGAGAGAGACCCGAGAGTTCATGGGCAGAATCACAGGGTATGCTCTAGGGAGCAAGCATAGTGAAGAAAATGGGGAGAGCAGCAAGAGAGGGCAGATGGAAGAAGGGGGAAACTCACACAGACCTCATATAGAGGTGATCACTTCTAGGACCGGCCCTCAGAACCGCCCTCTTGACTATAGCGAGATTCCTAGATCTACCATGCCTAAGTTTTTAGGACCAGCGGAGACAAATACAGGAGGGTAGGTAGAGCAGGACGAGCCACTAGCAGCCTATTTCCAGGAATACAAGGCCATGGATCCAGATTTGAGAGAAGCTATGACTTTTGCTGAGTTTTGTAGCTTCAAGGGGAGAAACAGACCAAGATTCTTCAACAAGGGTCCCACACAGAGCTACGAGTTACAGCGCATAATGGGCAAGCTCACATTACCATACTTTGATGGGACGTCGAAGTGCACTGCACGATTTTGGGTGCAGAAGCTTGACACCTACTTCCAGCTGAACCCCATGGCAGAGACTGATGCCATTAAGTTGGCGACATTGCACTTGGAGGGTGAGGCACAGGACTGGTGGTACCACGGGATGTCCACTCTGGGACATGCCCATATCGTCACCTATGTTGAGTTTACAGGGAGACTAGTGCATAGATTTGACAGGAGAGATCCCGAGTTGTCTTTTAGAGACTTGGCACAGTTGAAACAAACTGGTTCAGCAGAGGCCTTTATATCAGATTTCCAGAGAATATCAGTGATGGTCACCAATATCTTCGAGGCCCGATTGGTGATGTTGTTCACAGAGGGGCTAACCGAGCCACTTCGAGGATGGGTGAAGGCTTATAAGCCTACTACACTACAGGATGCAGTTAGCAGAGCTCGAGACTTACAGGAGTCAGTACCCAGGCCCAAGTTCACCCTGAGACCGAAATTCCCCACGAAGTTCAATGACAGAGGACCACCACAAAGGGACGGCACAGGACAACAGCAGAGGGACTGGACAGGACATCCATAGAGGGACTGGACAGGCAGGAACAGGATGGACGATGCTACCAGGCAGGATTTACGGAGGAGGAAACTGTGTTTCAGTTGCCAGGAACCATGGGTACCAGCTCACAGGTGTGCGGGCAAGGCCAAGGAACACTACATAGAGGTCTTCTCAGATAGCGGGGAGGATGAGGAGACAGGAGAACAGGGGCAGGAGGAGGATCCACCGATGGAAGAGGTAGAGCAGGCATCAATGGGAAAGCAGGGGACTATAGCATCACTCTCAGGGATTCCCAGGTTTCATACCTTCAGGATGAGAGGAGGAGTACAGGGACACAGAGTGACAGTGTTGTTGAATGGTGGGGCATCCCACAATTTTATCGACGCTTCATTGGTAGAGCAGAAGAGTATTGCCACCGAAGCCTTTGAGGGCTTTTCAGTGATCATACCAAGGGAGAACACCCTAAAATGTACTAGATACGTCCCGCAGATGACATTGAGCCTAGGGAACTAGACCATCAGAGACAATTTCTTCGTGGTGAAGGTGCCTGAAACCAATGTGGTATTGGGTGTCCAGTGGTTATACTCCCTAGGGAAGTACACCACCAACTACCAGACTATGGAGATGGAGTTTCAGGGACAGGATGGCAGGAGAGTGGTTTTAAGGGGCATGAACACTTACCCTCCCGAGGTAGTGACTGCAAAGAGGATGGAGGCAGTGATGAGGCAGGATGACATTGCATGGGTTACAGAGTTTCGGATCTCAGTACAGAAGCCTAAGGGCGGGGAGCCTAATTTTCTGAGAGAGATAAAGGCCTTGCTTAAGAAGCATCAAAAGGTCTTTGGTGATATACCTCCAGGTAGGCCTCCAGACAGGGGCTTTGAGCACACCATCGAGTTAGAGGATGGCACGGGAGCAGTGATTACCACCCCGTATAGGCACCCCAAGGCCTATAAGGATGAGATCGAAAAGACCATCAAGGAGATACTGGCAATGGGCCACATCAGACCGAGTTCGAGTCCTTTCGCTTCTTCTGTAGTACTGGTAAAGAAGAAGGATGGGACCCTCAGAATGTGCATTGATTACCGAGCCCTCAACAAGAGGACTATCAAGAACAGGTACCCTATACCCAGGATTGATGAGTTGATGGACGAGCTGAGGGAGGCCAAGTATTTTTCGAAGATCGATCTGCGGTCGGGCTACCATCATATCAGGATGCGAGAGGGGGATGAGTACAAGACATATTTCAGGTGCCACTATGGGCATTACGAGTTCTTGGTGATGCCTTTTGGGCTAACCAACGCCCCGGCCACATTTCAGTCCTGTATGAACCATACGTTTAGCAAGCAGCTTAGAAAGAATTTGTTGGTTTTCTTTGATGACATTTTGGTCTATAGCCGCACTTGGGAGGAACACCTCCAACATCTAGACGAGGTGTTAGGCATATTGGACAAATAGGAGTTGTATGCGAAGTTGTCCAAATGTGAGTTCGGGTTGACAGAGATGCTTTATTTGGGGCATGTGATTGGAGCTCAGGGAGTGCAGGTACACTAGGACAAGATCCAGGTGATTCGTGATTGGCCTCCGCCGAGGAACACTACAGAGTTAAAAAGCTTCATGGGTTTGTGCACTTACTACCGGAGGTATGTGAAAGGTTTTTCTCAGTTGACAGCACCACTGATAGATTTGACCAAGAAGGGGGCCTTTGAGTGGACAGATGAGGCCCAAGTAGTCTTTGACAGGATGAAAGACATCTTGAGTTCATGCCCGGTCTTAGCTTTTCCAGACTTTACCCAACCCTTCGTGTTGGAATGTGATGCATCAGGAGTAGGTATTGGAGTCGTGCTTATACAGAAGAATCATCCCATAGCTTTCGAGATTCGGAATCTTAGAGATTATGAGAGGCTCTACTCTATTTATGACAAAGAGATTTTGGCCATCATGCATGCACTGGCCAAATTCAGGCACTATCTAGTGGACAACAGGTTCAAGGTTAAGACGGATCACAACAGCCTTTGATTCTTCTTGGAACAGAAGGAACTAAATGACAAACAACAGAAGTGGGTGAGTAAGATCTAGGCCTACGACTTTGAGATCGAGTACGTGAAGGGGACGAACAATGTGGTAGCCGACGCCCTTTCTAGGATGCCCCCTATTTTATCCTTGATGGACATATCGGAAGACTGGAAGAGTCTTCTATTGGTAGAGTATTCCAAGAACAAGTTTTCTTGTGAGGTTTTGGATGGGCAGGTTACATATGACAGGTACAGAGTGGTGGATGATGTCATCTACTACAAAGACAGAATTTATTTGGTTCCAGGTTCGCACATCAGGCAAAATATCATCCAAGCAGCACATGACTCACCTTTAGCAAGACACCAGGGGTTCCTTAAAACTTACAAGCAGGTTCGGGAGAGGTTCACTTGGAAGAACCTCAAGGGAGACATACTGAAGCACGTCCAGGAGTGCGGAGTTTGTCAATGGAACAAGGTGGAGCACACCCATCGAGCCAGATTATTACAGTCGTTGCCCATTCCAGATCGGAAATGGGAAAGTATCTCCATGGATTTCATCACTGGGTTACCCAGGGTGCAGGGGAAGGATTGCATTTATGTCGTGGTGGATAGACTCACCAAGTTTGCCCACTTCTTCGTTATTCCTTCAGACTATTCAGCAGCACAGGTGGCCGAGCTATTCTTCAGGGAGATTTTTCGTTTGCATGGGTTGCCCAAGACCATCGTCAGTGATAGAGATAGCAGGTTCATGGGAGGATTTTGGCAGGAGATTTTCAGGTTGGTCGGCACCGAGTTAACGTTGAGCACTAGTTACCACCCACAGACCGATGGACAGACAAAGGTTGTGAACAAATGGGTGGAAGGATATTTGTGGAACCACATTTCGAGGCAGCAGAGAGCCTGGGTGAAGTGGTTGCATCTGGGGGAGTACTGTTACAATACCACCCATCACATGTCCATTGGCATGACCCCTTTTCGGGTACTCTACGGTTACGAGGCCATGACTTTTGTAGACATTGTATTCGGTGACAGTAGGGCACCAAAGGCTAGATATTGGATACAGGACAGTCAGGATATTCTGAGAGCATTGAAGGAAATTATGAGGCTGGACCAGGATCAGCAGAAGATGTATGCGGACAGGCACAGGACCGAGCGCTCGTTTGAGGTGGGAGATTTAGTGTTCCTGTGACTACAGCCATACTGGAAATCTTCATTGAAATAGAAAGGGGCGGAGAAACTCAAACCCCGCTACTATGGACCCTACAGGATAACTTGGAAGGTGGGACAGGTTGCGTACGAGCTAGAGCTACCTGAGGGGAGCAAGATTCACAATGTATTTCACGTATCTTGCCTTAAGCGGGTAATAGGACAACAGATGGTTGCCTCACAGGAGTTACCCCCTTTGGATGACGAGGGGTGGTTGGCCACAAGCCCTGAGGAGATCTTACAGGTACGGGAGAAGAAGCTTCATAACAGGGTGGTCAGGGAGTTTCTAGTGAAATGGAAGGACCTACCGGTGGAGGATGCCACTTGGGAAAACGAGCAGGTGTTACAGTTTCCAGGTTTGAAGTTGCTTGAGGAAAAGCAAATTTGGGCGGGGAGGACTGTAATGTCCCATTTCCCCTAGGCAGTCAGAATACCGTGGTGGTTTATTCAATTTCTCGTAAACCATTAGATGGGCAAGCTAGGGAAATGATATTGGTAAAGTCACTTTCGAATTATAAAGTGAAACTTAGGAAAAGTGAATTTATTAATATTAAACCCCTCTTTGAGGGTATTTCTCTCCAATTATTAATTAAAAGAATATTTTAATGGAGGAAAAAGGAAAAGTGAAAGACAAAAAGGACGATGGAGGATTGGAGAGGAATTGTTGAATAATCATTTTTGAGAAAATTGTTTGGGAGAAGCTTGCGAGCTTGAGACGAGGGTTTCGAAACCCTCGGTGAGAAAATTCAATTTCGAGGTTGAAACAATACCTTCCTAGCTGAATATCGGAGAAGCCATCCAAGCTTTTCATTCGCGGATAATTGGCATTGTGATCCAAGGAGATTTGGGTGAGATTGGATTCATCATCAGTGGTGGAGAAGAGGTCGATTTTCTTGTGGCACGTGTGGACAGATTGGGTTTTCTCCTTGCAAAGAGCGCATCTCTTTCCTTCTTGCTGCATGTGGCTATTGGTGGCTGAGTTCGGTATCCTCAAGGTCATGTGGTTTGGCTGGGCGTATCCAAGAGGGGATCATCTCTACAGGCCAAGTTCTTGTGGTGGTTGCGTGTTCATTCTTTGGGCAAATCGTGTCTCACTTGACCATGAGCTAGGCACTCTCTTGTGGCTGCGTGGAGGTACTAAATTGAAGTGGTTGTTGGTTGTTCTTTATTGGAGGTTCGTTCATTGCATTGAGAGGTGATTGAGTGCAGAGCTGGGTCTTCTATCTCTTCCAATTGGAGGCGTTGTTACACTAACCTGGGCCGTCCCTTCAGCAGTACGTGTGGCAGTTTCGATCCCTTCCTCCGGGCTGCGTGTAAAATATGAAGTCAGTACTCTTCATTCCTCACTCATTCTCTTTCATTGTGAGAGTTATTTACACCTCTGATTGACTGTTATTGCTTCAGCGATTTATTTGAATAAAAGACAGTCTAGATTTGATGAGTTATGTCTATTGAAATGTGAATAATTGGCTATTATTTTAATGGGTTTTGTCTTAAATATAAATGTGACATTTGGCATTCCATTGGGGAGTCATAAGGGAATAGAAAACCACTAGACAACCAGCAAAACCAATATACACATCACTGTCCAATTAAATTTGCACCTACAACCATAAACTCATAAGCAAGCCAACTGTTTGACGAAAATCCAACATCAGAATTTGAAGGTTTTTCCTCACTTTTACAACATAGAATATTTCAGATGATCATTGATTTACCTAGTAAGTGTTCTTTCTAAGTTTTTGATGGTTTATGTTATCTATGCTTGACTTATGCCCCCAATGGCCCTTGAATGTCATTCATTAGACACCCTTTGTGAATGGTTGTGGACCACATTAGTGTTAGTGGGCATCCACTAACACTAATTTGGTCCACAACCATTCACAATGGGTGTCTAATGAATGACATTCAAGGGCCATTGGGGGCATAAGTCAAGAATAGACAACATATCAGCATCCCCCACTAACATTAATGTGGTCGACAACCATTCCTAAGGGCATCTAATGAATGACATACAAGGGCAACTAGTACTACAACTGGTGATGCAACTAGCACTGCAACTGGCATGAAGTAACCAGGGATGCAACTGGCACGAAGTAACTCGCACGAAGCAACTGGCACTGCAACTGCAACTGCTACAGCCATTGGTACTGCAATTGGCGATGCAACTGGCACTGCAACTGCAACCGTTGCAGCTTCTGGTACTGTAATTGGTGATGCAACTGGTGATGCAAATGGCACTGCAACTCGCACAAAGTAACTGGCACGAAGAAACTGGAACTGTAACTACAACTGCAATTGGCACTACAACTGCAACTAGTACTGCAGACCTAGGGTTTAATGAGGAAACAATAATTTTTTTTTAATTTCATAATTTTGAAGATCTGATCAGGGGGAAATATGCGCCCTACTTAGCCGACCTTCTTGATGGGTTCAGTAACTTCTCAATGAGCTTGACAATGGGGGAAACTGAGAACCTTCCTTCCAGCGGTTAGACTGTTACCAAGGAAACTAGCTCTGAAACCATGTTAAAATTTTGGTATGCTTGTTTAACCATAGACAATGTCACATTATTGTCACCCAACCATAGGCATTCACATATACCACCCCCGAGCACAATAACCTTCTCTTAGATAGAATGATTCCAGGAAGTCCATACTAGAACCAAGAGATAAACCCTAACCATAAATACCATTGTTGTAGAAGCAACACAATACCAAGAGAACGTACCTCTACTAATAGAAGCGTACATTTACCAAGAGAAGCACAGAAGAGAGATACCAGAAAGACTGAGATTACACCACGACAACTGCTACACCACCCTCTCATACTTGCACCTCCTTTTGTTGCAACTACAGCTGCTACAACTACTACTCCTCAGACTTGCGCCCTCCTTTTGTTGAGTGAGTGTGTGTAAAAATGAGGAGCTCCTAGCCTCTATTTATACTAGTTTTCCAAGGTATCTATTCATGTGGGGATGACCTCACTTTTTGGATCCTTTTAATACTTTATTATTATTCTCTTTGGGCCAACTTCTCCTCTTCTAGGGTTTTCACACATTTTTTTAATGGTTCTCTTACTTCCTAAATATTCTATTCTAAGTAAAAAGGTTACACTTGGAGGTTAATACCTCCTACAGCTACCAAAACATCAACATGCACATGTAGAGGATGGCATCATGTTTGAGGATGATGTGATATTTGCTTATGTGCCATATTTGGGAGATGATCTGTTGGATTCTTTTCAATTTTTGTGGATGATTTCACGGTTATCTTTTCATGGATGATCATTAATTTACCTAGTAAGTGTTCTTTCTAAGTCTTTGATGGTTTATGTTGTCTATGCTTGACTTATGCCCCCAATGGCCCTTGAATGTCATTCATTAGACACCCTTAGTGAATGGTTGTGGACCACATTAGTGTTAGTGGGCGCCCACTAACACTAATGTGGTCCATAACCATTCACTAAGGGTGTCTAATGAATGACATTCAAGGGCCATTGGGGGCATAAGTCAAGCATAGACGACATATCACCAACCCCCACTAACATTAATGTGGTCCACAACCATTCACTAAGGGAGTTTAATGAATGACATACAATGGAAACTGCTACTGCAACTGGTGATGCAACTGGCACTACAACTGGAACTAGTATTGCAAACCTAGGGTTTTATGAGGAAAGCCTATTTTTTTTTAATTTCACAATTTTGAAGATCTAATCAGGGGGAAATATGCACCCTACTTAGCCGAACTTCTTGATGGGTTTAGTAACTTCTCAATGATCTTGACAATGGGGGAAACTGAGGACCTTCCTTCCAGCGGTTAAACTGTTACCAAGGAGACTAGCTCTGAAACCATGTTAAAATTTTGGTATGCTCGTTTAACCATAGACAATGTCACATTATTGTCACCCAACCATAGGCATTCACATATACCACCCCCGAGCACAATAACCTTTTATTAGATAGAATGATTCCAGGAACTCCATACTAGAACCAAGAGATAAACCCTAACCATAAATACCACTATTGTAGAATCAACACAATACCAAGAGAACGTACCTCTACTAATAGAAGCGTACATTTACTAAGAGAAGCACACAAGAGAGATACCAGAAAGACTGAAATTACACCACGACAACTGCTACACCACCCTCTCAGACTTGCACCCTCCTTCTGTTGAGTGAGTGTGTGTACAAATGAGGAGCTCCTAGCCTCTATTTATAGTGCCAAGGTGTCTTTTCATGTGGGGCTGACCTCACTTTCTGGAGCCTTTTAATACTTTATTATTATTCTCTTTGGGCCAACTTCTCTTCTAGGGTTTTCACACATCTGTTTAATGGTTCTCTTACTTAAGGAATATTCTATTTTAAGTACTAAGGTTACACTTGGAGGTTAATACCTCTTTCAGCTACCAAAACATCAATATGCACATGTAGAGGATGGTGTCATGTTTGAGGATGATGTGATATTTTCTTGAGTCGACCTAGATTTTGGATGATGAGTTGGCACCTTGTGGATAAGGGGATGTAACTTTCTTGATGAGGAGGCATGACCTTCGATGATGCTTTACACCTTTTGGGAGAGAAACGTGACTTTTGGAGTTTTGTACCCCTTGAGGAGATGACATCACCCTCTTTTAACCTTCTACACTCACACATGTGGCACTTTTAGTGTACGTTTCCATATTTTAGCATTATATCATGGTTTTACAAGAAATTTTGGGGGTCATCCTAACACCTATCCACCTTGTATCATGGACTCTTATATTTTAGAGGCTTCTTAGAGAAGTGTAGAAGTTGGTTTCCTTGTATATATAGATGGAGTGCTACCTCATTGCAAACCATAACACAACATGTGGAGAATCACTACTAGTCTTCTCTTCTCTACTTCCCTTTCACTATGGATGACTTATGCGCCTTATTTGGGATATGATCTATTGGATGCTTTTCAATTTTTGTGGATGATTTCACGATTAGCGTTTCATGGATGATCATTGATTTACCTAGTAAGTGTTCTTTCTAAGTCTTTGATGGTCTATGTTGTCTATTCTTGACTTATGCCACCAATGGCCCTTGAATGCCATTCATTAGACACCCTTTGTGAATGGTTGTAGACCACATTAGTGTTAGTGGGTGCCCACTAACACTAATGTGGTCCAAGACCATTCACTAAGGGTGTCTAATGAATGAAATTCAAGGGCCATTGAGGGCATAAGTCAAGCATATAAAACATATCACCAACCCCCACTAACATTAATGTGGTCCACAACCATTCACTAAGGGAATCTAATGAATGACATACGAGGAAACTGGTGATGCAATTGGCACTGCAACTGGCACGAAGTAACTGACACTGCAACTAGCACAAAGTATCTGGCTCGAAGCAACTGCAACCGCTGCAGCTACTGTTACTGCAACTATTACCGGAATTTGTGATGCAACTGGCGATGCAACTGCAACTGGTGATGCAACTAGCACTATAACTGGCACAAAGTAACTGGGATGAAGAAACTGGCACTAAAACTGGCACTGCAACTGCAACTAGTACTGCAGACCTAGGGTTTTATGAGAAAACCCTATTTTTTTTTAATTTCAAAATTTTGAAGAACTGATCTGAGAGAAATATGCACCCTACTTAGCTGACCTTTTTTATGGGTTCAATAACTGCTCAACGAGATTGACAATGGGGGAAACTGAGGATCAAAAGTTCTAAAACCATGTTAAAGTTTTGGTATGCTCATTTAACAATAGACAATGTCACATCATTGTCAAAGTTGTATTATACATTTTTAAGGGACATCCTATGATTCAATCTTAAACTAATTGTAATATATGGGTTGGGTTAGATTAACCCATAAATACACAACATAATTTCAAAGGAAGGTAAGTACATAGTGAATATGTTTCCAATTCCATTTTATGTCATCCTAATAATTGCGAATTTTTTATTACTAAATGGTTTATAATAGATAATTGTTCGACCAACAATTGTATGGATCCATGCATATTAAATAGATTTGTTTTTTATCCCAATAACAAACAAATATATTTTCCATCATATATGACCAAAGCTATCTTCAAACAATTCGAGAAATAAAGTGAAGATGTGTATAAACCAAAGTTTTCATGTAAGACCAAATCTACCTTCTAGCAATTCAAGAAATAGAAAGAAGAGGATGCTAAAAACATCATTGAAATAGATGCAGTGATTGCATTTTAATTTAAAGGAAAACAAGTCATAAGTTCGCCAAATTTTGATACTTAACTCACTCCACCTTATCCAACGGATGAAGTAATATTTGAGAGCATCAAGCAATGTGCTGGAGCCCAAGACACTCATTTTGAGTGGAAAATGAGATCATAAACGTGAATGGGCAATGTCTCAACATACGAGGTCGAGGTTGTTTTAAGCATCATCACTTGCTACAAGGAGCTTAAATTTTAGGAGATATGTAGCATTTCTCTTTTCCTTCTTGCATACATATAAATATTCGTTTTCTTTTGACTTTATCACTATAGAAATAATTGTATTGTTAATTATTTATTCTGTTGACTTTATCACTATAGAAATAATGATATTTTTAATTATTTATCTCATTGCTATAGAGTATATATCAAATAATGGTGTTATGAATTAAATTTATAATCCAAGAAAAAAAGGAGATTTTAAAGTTTTAGAAACTATTTCAAAATGTTAAACTTAATTTATCCAACATACACACTCACTCATACAACACATTCTACAGAGGAGGCCCATCAAGAAAGCATGTCTATTCATCCTGCAAACAATCAAATGATATGTTAATAAGAGCTTCACTACTTTGTGGATACCCCCATTGGCATAAGAATCATGGTATATTGAGACTTATATTACCAAACATGGAATATCCAACACACACACACACACACACACACACACACACACACACATCCCACAGAGGAGGGGGAGATTGAGCAAGTACAAATTCATTCTGCGACCAATCAACCATTATCTTAGTAGGAGGGCCACTACCCTAGTGGACACTCTCACTGGCATAAGGATCTTGGTATGTGCCCCCACACAACATATATCCAAGAGGAGAGGGAGGCCAAGTGAGGATCATGGTATGTGAACCCACGCAACACACAACATGCTCGCATATTCATCTCGCAACTAATCAACTATAATGTTAGTAGGAGAGCCACTACCTCAATGGACACCACAACCACAATCAAGCATTATACCATTACACTTGTGAAAATGTATAGAGACAACATAAACTACAATTAAATGCAAAAACATAAATTAATACAGTGTACAAAAATATAACAAGATGAATGGATTTAATTAAACTAAATATAATTACCTCTACTTAAATTATTTAATTTCACTAATAGCTATAACATGGAAACATAACTAACACTAACCATACACATATAACATTTTACAACCATATAAAGGATTTTTTTTAAACATATTTATTATTATTGTATATCATGAAGTGCTCCAAATAATTTTTTTAGCAAATCTATTTTTTTTAAATTTGCATTGAAGAAGAGGAAGAAATGTATCGGTCGAGTTGTCATTGACGTCCTTTGATTGCCACGAGAGAATCCAAGCTAATGGATACTTCGAAAATTAATCTTTAACAACTTCCTATAAATGGGTTTCCTTTATTTCAGAAGCCAAGTGTTGAGGGACATGCATAGAAGCACATGTGTTCTAGGACTGGGTTGCCTGGAAGCAGAGAAGAAGGAAACGGAGGAGAAGAAGAAGGAATCTTTTGAGATGTCCCTGCCAGCCATTCAATAAATGACAGGCTACTATTTTTTCTCTCAATCGACACAATACCAGTAGGCGGGGATAGAGTCAAAACTTTTGCTACTTTGGAGATAGGGATCACTTCCTGCCACAAGGGCCATCAGCTTGCCCACCTGGAAACCCATGTGTTTCCTCCAACGACACCGATCAAACCAAGAATTTACCTAATTACGGGTTGGATGTCTAATCTATGCCGATGCAAGCCTCGAATATCTATAGAGCCACGCTGAGTAATGCCCAACAAGATTAATAGGAGATTGAAGCACTGGAACCATTGTAGTTCGTCTTCTGTCTACTGGAAGACACAATAGACGATCAAGGTTTGATAAAGAGAGGAGTCATAGGAGTAATGCAAAACGGAAGGAAACACTAGCATGGCTTGGCATGGGTTTGATGATGAAGGGATAGAATGAGTAGAAGATTACACAGGTTGGTCATTTTCCAGATAGTAAGGAAATACCTAACAATAAATAAAGATATAGTAAATATCGCTAGCCATGTTTCAACAAGTGTAGCTAATTCCAACCTCTAAAGGAAAGTAGTATTAATCGCCTTAGTTAGAAGGGATGTCCCACCACCCTCCCTACCGTACCTAGTAAGCCACAGGTACTAGATATGGAAATAATAAGCCAATTAGGAGGTTATTGACATCCAAGAGCTCTGGATGGAAGGTCAGGGAAAATGACAAACGATCCACGAAATTACTTATTAAATCTGACTAAATGATTATATTCCTTGATTGATTCCCACGAAAAAACTTATTTCTCTTTTGGCCATTTGATCATAATGGAACTAAGAAATTAAAAATCAAACACAAAAACCATAATTCAACACGTAAAAACTAAGAGACCAGATCAATCCAAGAAAACATAGAGAAATAACAAGCAAAAAGATCAATCCAAAATCGATCTGAATATTATAAAAAAAAAGTAAAAAGAAGGAACTATGAATACTATAAGAAAAGAAGTAGAAAGAAAAATACCTTAAATCTTTATTTTAAATTTTCATAAATGAAGAAGACTAAACTATAAATACTATAAGAAAGAAGCAGGAAGAAAGAAACCTTAATTTTTATTTCAAATTTTCATAGATGCAAAAGAGAAAAGAAACATTAAATGTTTTTTATTTTAATTTTCCTTAAACTAAGAGAACGAAATGTACCTTAAGCTTTTTTTTATTTTATTTTAAATCATAAATGAAGAATAAATGTACCTAATAAAGCATATCTTTACCTTTCCATAAATAACATGATTTGTTTCTTTCCTAAAAATCAATTTCATAAATAATAGAGCCACTGAAAAGATTAATAGAGATGAGAACCACGTACCTGTGATAACGTCAGCGAAAAAAAATTCGAATTCCTGTTACCTTCGTCCTGTTTCCATCCGGGTTTTTGGATTTTCGTGACCTGAAAAGCATGAATCCTTAGCATTTAAGACTAAATTAGTTGTAATTAAGAAATTATTTCTTACTCGACTCGATCCTGGATCGAGCTAGTGCTTATTTTCATTAATAGAGAAATGAGAACGTCAGTAAAAAACAATTTCGAATTCTTGTTACCTCCATCGTATTTCTATTCGGATTTTTGTAACCTGGAAAGTACGAGTCCTGGTCATTTAAGATTAAATTAGCAGTAACTAAGAAATTATGTCTTACTTGGTTCGACCCTGGGTTTCTGGTTTAAAAAAAATTACAGAAATTATTTCAAACACTCTTCACAATAGCAACATGATTTATCTTACCTTTGGCATAGTATCACGATATCAATTTCGTGCATTCCCAACCGTAAATTTCCTTTTGGCCATGTGATCATCATGGTATAAAAATAAAAATAAAAACAAAAAATGCAGTGCACTGCAAAAGAAAACCAGAAACCATAGTTCAAAAGGAAATGGAAAAAACTAAGAAACCAGAAAGAAAGAGACCTTTAATTTTTATTTTAAATTTTCATAGATGAAAAAGAGGAAAGGGACATTAAATTTTTTTTATTTTAAATTTTTATAAATTAAGGAAAAGAAATGTACCTTAAATTTTCATAAGAGGAAAGGGACATTAAATATTTTAAATTTTAAATTTTTATAAACTAAGAGAAAGAAATGTACCTTAAGCTTTTTTTTATTTTAAATCAGAGATGAAGAAGAAGAAATGTACCTAATAAAACTTATCTTTACCTTTCCATAAATAGCATGATTTGTTTTTTTCATAAAATCAATTTCATAAATAACAGAGCAACAGAGCTATTGCTTCTTTTCATTAATAGAGATGAGAACCGCGTACCTGTGATAGCCAAAAAAAAATTAGAATTTTTGTTACCTTCGTCCTGTTTCCATCCGGGATTTCGGATTTTCGTGACTTGAAAAGCACGACTCCTTAGCATTTAAGATTAAATTAGCAGTAATCAAGAAATTATTTCTTACTCGACTCTACCCTAGATCGAGCTAGTGCTTCTTTTCATTAATAGAGAAATGAGAATTGTGTTCCTGTGATAACGTCAGCAAAACACAATTTCGAATTCTTGTTACCTCCGTCCTGTTTCTATCCGGATTTTCGGATTTTCATAACCTGAAAAGCATGAGTCCTGATTATTTAAGATTAAGTTAGTAGTTATTAAGAAATTATTTATTACTCGGTTTGACCCTAGCTCTCTGGTTTAAAAAAAAATAAAGAAATTATTTCAAACACTCTTCACAGTAGCAACATGATTTATCTTACCTTTGGCACAATATCAAGATATCAATTTCCTGCATTCCCTGCCGTAGATTTCCTTTTGGCCATGTGATCATCATGAAGTTAAAAATAAATAAATAAATAAATGCAGTGCACTGCAAAAAAACCAGAAACCATAGTTCAAAAGGAAATGGAAAAAACTAAAAAACCAGAAATACCTTAAATTTTTATTTTAAATTTTCATAGATGAAGAGGAGGAAAGGGACATTAATTTTTTTTATTTTAAATTTTTATAAATTAAGGGAAAGAAATGTACCTTAAATTTTCAGAGGAGGAAAGGGACATCAAATATTTTTTATTTTAAATTTTTATAAACTAAGAGAAAGAAATGTACCTTAAGTTTTTTTTAATTTTAAATCAGAGATGAAGAAGAAGAAATGTACCCAATAAAACTTATCGTTACCTTTCCATAAATAACATGATTTGTTTCTTTCATAAAATCAATTTCATAAATAACAGAGCAACATAGCTATTGCTTCTTTTCATTAGCATGATTTGTTTCTTTTATAAAATCAATTTCATAAATAACAAAGCAATAAAGCTATTGCTTTTTTTCATTAATAGAGATGAGAACAACGTACCTGTGATAGCCAAAAAAAAATTAGAATTCCTATTACCTTCGTCCTGTTTCCATCCGAGATTTCGGATTTTCGTGACCTGAAAAGCACGAGTCCTTAGCATTTAAGATTAAATTAGCAGTGATCAAGAAATTATTTCTTACTTGACTCTACTCTCGATCGAGCTAGTGCTTCTTTTCATTAATAGAGAAATGAGAACCATGTTCCTGTGATAACGTCAGCTAAAACAATTTTGAATTCTTGTTACCTCCGTCCTGTTTCTATCTGAATTTTCGGATTTTCATATCCTAGAAAGCATGAGTCCTTATCATTTAAGATTAAATTAATAATTATTAAGAAATTATTTCTTACTAGATTCGAACCTTACTCACTGGTTTAAAAAAAAATAAAGAAATTATTTCAAACACTCTTCATAGTAATAACATGATTTATCTTACCTTTGGAGAACAATATCGCGATATCAATTTCGTGTATTACCAAACGTAAATTTCCTTTTGGCTATGTGATCATCATGAGATAAAAAAAAATTAAAAAAATTGCAGTACACTGAAAAAACAAAAACAACAGTTCAAAAGGAAAAAACTAAGACACCAGATGTTACAAGCCAATAGGAAAATACTAAGAGACCAGATGTTACAAGCTAATAGAAAAAAAATAAAAAAAGCATGCCATACATACATACACATTAAAAAAACATGACATACATGCAGGCACGTGAAACAAGAAACTAGAGCAATCCAAGACAAGAAAACAGAGCAACCCAAGACTGGTCTAAATGCTATAAGAAAAGAAATAGGGAGATGGAACAATCCATCGAAGATTTTAAATCAATGAAGCTATGAGTTGGCTCGCTGAATGAATGGTCGTTGGTAGCATGGAGGGAGTGGGTGCTTTTTCTAAGAAATTCAAATGAAGCCACGCCTTCTAGAAATTGAATTAGAGCGACCTTCATTAATAAGAATTCAGTATCATTTCATGGTTCGTATTATTTGCATTAGATATTATATTATTGAACCATAGAGCCCAATATATATGCCTCTATACATTCAATTCCAATGATCATAGTGATTCATGCTCATTCAAATTTTATTTTAGGAATTGATTTTTTTATTTTTAAATTAATAGTTTAATTTTAATAGGTTTTTCTTGGAGAGGGTATTAAGTTGCTCATTATTTACCTTTTGTAGATTTATTGTTGTAAAGTGTATATACATATTGGATTGTTAGCTAAGATAGGTGATGTTAAATAGGTTACATATATCGGGAGGGATGGATATGATGAATGAGTTTGATTATTTTTTTCATTACATAATTGTTATTATTTAAATTATTTGGTGATATTTTTTTATAACAAATTAGATTGAGGATATTAATGTTATATATATATTGAGGATTAACCCAATAGGACACCCTGAGACCTTCTCCAAACCTGACTTGTTAGATTGCATAACGTCTTTGAACATTTGTCTGGGTAAAAGGGGGTTTGATGCACATGTTGGGATAATTTAATTATTGGATGTGATTTACATGTTATGATCCTTGTGACTTATGAACCCCTGGAGGGCATACTTGTTGTTATTGCAGGACCTTTCCCGCTGGACAATTACACATGGGGGAATGATCAGCTTGGACCTTCATGGGGTTGGAAGTCCAAAGATGGATGTTGTAACCCTATCCAAAGCCAAGAAAACATCAAAGATTTGCACTAGGAAGAAATAAGGACGTCACCTTTGAAGCACCCTGGCAGACCTAGACCCAGAGGGATTTTGATTTTCCACCTAGACGTTGACCTTTGAGAGCCCATGACATCACCATCATGACCCTGCACGTCATCCAAAGCTAGGGCTTTCATTTTGAGGACAGTTGTGAGCTAGCTGGCACGTGTGGGCATCATCCAGGGCATTTCGAGGCTAAACATTCAACATCTGGAGCCCAACGTTCCACCTTATGGGCTCAATGTCACCCTAGAAGGGAATGATGTCACCCTTGGAAGTGTTTTTATACGCTAATTAATTTTATTTATGTCTAATTTGAATTTATTTGTAAATTGGCCAGGTCAACCTTCATTCGACCTGAAATTGATTAAAGGTCACCAATTTTGTATAAATAAACAAAAAGTACATTCATTTTTTCATAACAACTCCTCACACAAGAGGAGAGATCTGAAATTTGCGCCCTAGTTAGGGATAGTGGCTGAAATTGTGAGGCGCACTCTTGTATAAGGCTGATGTTTTGCAAGTGGATCAATATTGGAAGCTTTTGTGGTGATCTTGCATGGTATTTTCATGATTATTCTTGGTGCAAGTAGGTAAAATCTGCATTCTTTGTCATTTATTGAATGGTTTATGTATGGTTTTATTTTCTCATACAAGATTATGAGATTGCATGGTATACTTAATGCTTGAAGTAAGGAACTTAAATTGTTACTTTATTACTTTCTATGTGTCAAATATTTTCATTGATTTGATCTAGTAACTAGGAAAACCCTAGAGCTCTAATTTGCTAGCACTCCAAGGTTTTGACCTAGTTATCTTTGCCTAAGATTTTCCCATAAGAGGTCTAAGGAGAGCAAGGTGTTAGGGCCTAGAATTTCCTACACCCTAGTATCTTGTTTCTTTAGGAAAATGCATAGGGGGACTTAAGTTACTACTTATCATATGCATTCCTCTTGGACTTTTTGTGCACTATCAAAATTGATTTGCAGCCATAGAATAAGTCGTCCACTTGAGCTACATAAGCCCTAGAAGGCACTATTTCTTTCCTCTCTCTTATTGAAGGATTGATCAAACACTCAAACACTCTTCTCCTCAGCTTTTACTAACTATAAATAACCCCTAACAGCCTAGATCACTAATATATTTTCTATTGTTACAAAAAATACTACAATACATCAGCGCAACAATTTTTCTTCATGCGACCTTTAATGCTAGTTAGACACCTCATAAATTTCATGTGACAATTGATTATCGTTTTCCTATTAAGATAACTTTTTGTGTGTCTTTTCAAAACGAATTAGAACATATTTCTTCCAATGACAAAATATTTGGCTGTTGTTGTAAACTCTGTATTGCTGCAATTTTATATCAATTAGCTTATATTTCAAAGTTTCATGTGCTTATGAAGCACTAACATCATTTTTACTTGAAAGTTGCCATATTTTCCTTTGTTGTTGGGTAGATTTACACATATTTTCCTTTGTTGTATTGTTCTGGGTAGGTACACTTCATATTTACTATTGCTTCATCTCTTAAAGACCTAAAGAACCTTTTGACTTGAGTGACCAGTGAGAGGGGGGTATTCTTGCATCCTTGCCTTAGTTTCATCATCCCTTTAGGTCACTGGGGACGTCTCCCCTGGGGTAATCTTGATATACTATTAAACAGAAAGGGGTTTCCTATTAAGGTGATAGCGATAGGTCACCCCCTTGTTACGCCAATCTCGTCCCACTTGCTTTGGGCCTTGGGCAAGTACATATTGTGCGATAACATTTTTGGCGTCGTTGTCAGGGAACATCAAGTCAATTTTCCTCGAACGACACTTTTTCGGTAAGCCTTTATCCAAAGCCTTTACTTTACAAAGCTTACCTGGCAACTCCACTGAGGTTTATTCCCTCTTTCCCTTGGATTATACCTAGAAGGATTATCTAGTGACTCCACTAATGACAAAGCCAACCATGGCTTCTCAATGGGACCCAGGTAATCTTAAACCCTTAGATATGAGTGAAATTATGAGTTACCCTTGAGAAATGCCTCCAAGGTATGAAAATTGGCTCCCTAGATTCATTGGTAATGATGGGGTTAGGGCTGAAGATCACATGGATAATTTTTGGGCTTTCTTTCAAATCCGCCCTTTTGGTATGCTCGTTTAACCATAGAGAATGTCACATCATTGTCACCCAACCATAGGCATTCACATATACCAGCCCCAAGCGCAATAACCTTTTCTTAGATAGAATGATTCCAGGAAGTCCATACTAGAACCAAGAGATAAACCCTAACCATAAATACCACTGTTGTAGAAGCAACACAATACCAAGAGAACGTACCTCTACTAATAGAAGCATACATTTACCAAGAGAAGCACACAAGAGAGATAGCAGAAAGATTGATATTACAACACGGAAACTGTTGCACCACCCTCTCCATACTTGCACCTCCTTTTGTTGCAACTCCAGTTGCTACAACTACTACTCCTCAGACTTGCGCCCTCCTTTTGTTGAGTGAGTGTGTGTAAAAATGAGGAGCTCCTAGCCTCTATTTATACTAGTTTTCCAAGGTTTCTTTTCATGTGGGGATGACCTCACTTTCTGGAGCCTTTTAATACTTTATTATTATTCTCTTTGGGCCAACTTCTCCTCTTCTAGGGTTTTCACACATTTGTTTAATGGTTGTCTTACTTCCGAAATATTTTATTCTAAGTACAAAGGTTACACTTGGAGGTTAATACCTCTTGCAGCTACCAAAACATCAACATGCACATGTAGACGATGGCGCCATGTTTGAGGATGATGTGATATTTGCTTACGTTCCATATTTGGGAGATAATCTATTGGATTCTTTTCAATTTTTGTAGAAGATTTCATGGTTAGCTTTTCATGGATGATCATTGATTTACCTAGTAAGTGTTCTTTCTAAGTCTTTTATGGTTTATGTTGTCTATCCTTGACTTATGGCCCCAATGGCCCTTGAATGTCATTCATTAGACACCCTTTGTGAATGGTTGTAGACCACATTAGTGTTAGTGGGCGCCCACTAACACTAATGTGGTGTGCGCCCACTAACACTAATGTGGTCCACAACCATTCACTAAGGGTGTCTAATGAATGACATTCAAGGCCCATTGGGGGCATAAGTCAAGCATAGACAACATATCACCAACCCCCACCAACATTAATGTGGTCCACAACCATTCACTAAGGGAGTTTAATGAAAGACATACAAGGGAAACTGGTATTGTAACTGGTGATGCAACTGGCACTGCAACTGGAACTAGTATTGCAAACCTAGGGTTTTATGAGGAAAGGCTATTTTTTTTTTAATTTTAGAATTTTGAAGATCTGATCAAGGGGAAATATGTGCCCTACTTAGTCGACCTTCTTGATGGGTTCAGTAACTGCTCAATGAGCTTGACAATGGGGGAAACTAAGGACCTTCCTTTCAACGGTTAGATTGTTACGAAGGAAACTAGCTCTGAAACCATGTTAAAATTTTGGTATGCTCATTTAACCATATATAATGTCACATCATTGTCATCCAATCATAGGCATTCACATATTCCAACCCCGAGCACAATAACCTTTTCTTAGACATAATGATTATGGCAAGTCCATACCAAAACCAAGCGATAAACCCTAACCAGAAATACCACTACTGTAGCAGCAATACAATACCAAGAGAACGTACCTCTACTAATAGAAGCGTACATTTACCAAGAGAATCACACAAGAGACATACCAGAAAGACTGAGATTACACCATGACAACTGCTATACCACCCTCTCAAACTTGCGCCCTCCTTCTGCTGAGTGAGTGTGTGTACAAATGAGGAGCTCCTAGCCTCTATTTATAGAGCCAAGGTGTCTTTTCATGTGGGGCCGACCTCACGTTCTGGAGCCTTTTAATACTTTATTATTATTCTCTTTGGGTTGACTTCTCTTCTAGGGTCTTCACACATCTGTTTAATGGTTCTCTTACTTTAGGAATATTCTATTTTAAGTACAAAGGTTACATTTGGAGGTTAATACCTCTTGCAGCTACCAAAACATCAATATGCACATGTAGAGGATGGCGTCATGTTTGAGGATGATGTGATCTTTGCTTGAGTCGACCTAGATTTTGGATGATGAGTTGGCACCTTGTGGATGAGGGGATGTGACTTTCTTGATGAGGAGGCATGACCTTCGATGATGCTTTACACCTTTTGGGAGAGAAACATGACTTTTGGAATTTTGTACCCCTTGAGGAGATGACATCACCCTCTTTTTAGCCTTCTACACTCACACACGTGGCACTTTTAGTGGATGTTTTCATATTTTAGCATTATATCATGGTTTTACAAGAATTTTTGGGGGTCATCCTAACACCTATCCACCTTGTATCATGGACTCTTATTTTTTAGAGGCTTCTCATAGAAGTGTAGAAGTTGGTTTCCTTGTATATATAGATGGAGTGCTACCTCATTGCAAACCATAACACAACATGTGGAGAATCACTACTAGTCTTCTCTTCTCTACTTCCCTTTCACTATGCATGACTTATGCGCCTTATTTGGGATATGATCTATTGGATGCTTTTCAATTTTTGTGGATGATTTCACGATTAGCGTTTCATGGATGATCATTGATTTACCTAGTAAGTGTTATTTCTAAGTGTTTGATGGTTTATGTTGTCTATGCTTGACTTATGCCCCCAATGGCCCTTGAATGACATTCATTAGACACCCTTTGTGAATGGTTGTAGACCACATTAGTGTTAGTGGGCACCCACTAACACTAATTTGGTCCAAGAACATTCACTGAGGGTGCCTAATGAATGAAATTCAAGGGCCATTGGGGGCATAAGTCAAGCATATACAACATATCACCAGTCCCCACTAACATCAATGTGGTCCACACCCATTCACTAAGGGCATCTAATGAATGACATACGAGGAAACTGGTATTGTAACTGGTGATGCAACTGGCACTGCAACTGGCACGAAGTAACCGACACTGCAACTAGCACAAAGTATATGGCTCGAAGCAACTGCAACCACTACAGCTACTGGTACTGCAACTATTACCGCACTTGGTGATGCAACTAGTGATGCAACTAGCACTATAAGTGGCACGAAGTAACTGGGATGAAGAAATTGGCACTACAACTAGCATTGCAACTGCAACTAGTATTGCAAACCTAGGGTTTTATGAGGAAACCCTATTTTCTTTTAATTTCAGAATTTTGAAGAACTGATCCGGGGGAAATATGCGCCCTACTTAGGCGACCTTATTTATGGGTTCAATAACTTCTCAACGAGATTGACAATGGGGGAAATTGAGGACCAGATGTTTTGAAACCATGTTAAAGTTTTGGTATGCTCATTTAACCATAGACAACGTCACATCATTGTCAAAGTTGTATTGTACATTTTTAAGGAACATCCTATGATTCAATCTTAAACTAATTGTAATGTATGGGTTGAGTTAGATTAACCCATAGATACACAACATAATTGCAAAGGAAGGTAAGCACATAGTGAATATGTTTCCAATTCCATTTTATGTCATCCTAATAATTGGGAATTTTTTATTAGTAAATGGTTTATTATAGGTAATTGTTCGACCAACAATTGTATGGATCCATGTATATTAAACATATTTGTTTTTTATCCCAATAAAAAAACAAATATATTTTCCATCATGTATGACCAAAGCTATCTTCAAACAATTCGAGAAATAAAGTGAAGATATGTATGAACCAAAACTATCTTCAAACAATTCGAGAAATAAAGTGAAGATATGTATGAACCAAAGTTTTCATGTAACACCAAATCTACCTTCTATCCATTCAAGAAATAGAAAGAAGAGGATGCTAAAAACCACATTAAAATAGATGCAGTGATTGCATTTTAATTTAAAGGAAAACAAGTCATAAGTTCGCCAAATTTTGATACTTAACTCACTCCACCTCATCCAATGGATGAAGTAATATTTGAGAGCATCAAGCAATGTGTTGGAGCCCAAGACACTCGTTTTGAGTGGAAAATGAGATCATAAACGTGAATGGGCAATGTCTCAACATACGAGGTCGAGGTTGTTTTAAGCATCATCGCTTGCTACAAAGAGCTTAAAGTTTAGGAGATATGTGGCATTTCTCTTTTCCTTCTTGCATACATATAAATATTCGTTTTCTTTTGACTTTATCACTATAGAAATAATTGTATTGTTAATTATTTATTTTGTTGACTTTATCACTATAGAAATAATGATACAATTTCTTTCATGATTTGTTTCTTTCATAAAAACAATTTCATAAATAACAGAGCAACAGAGCTCTTGCTTCTTTTCATTAATAGAGATGAGAACAATGTACCTGTGATAGCCAAAAAAAAATTAGAATTCTTGTTACCTTCGTCCTGTTTCCATCCGAGATTTCGGATTTTCGTGACCTTAAAAGCACGAGTCCTTAGCATTTAAGATTAAATTAGCAGTAATCAAGAAATTATTTCTTACTCGACTCTACCATGGATCGAGCTAGTGCTTCTTTTCATTAATAGAGAAATGAGAACCGCGTTCTTGTGATAACGTCAGCTAAAACAATTTCAAATTCATGTTTCCTTCGTCCTGTTTCTATCCGGATTTTCGGATTTTCATAACCTGGAAAGCATGAGTCCTTATCATTTAAGATTAAATTAGTAGTTGTGAAGAAATTATTTCTTACTAGATTTGACCCTTGCTCTCTGGTTTAAAAAAAAGTAAAGAAATTATTTCAAACACTCTTCATAGTACTAACATGATTTATCTTACCTTTGGCACGGCATCGCGATATCAATTTCATGCATTCCCAAATGTAGATTTCCTTTTGGCCATGTGATCATCGTGGAATTAAAATAAAAAATAAAAAAATGCAGTGCACTGCAAAAAAACAAAAACCATAGTTCAAAAGGAAAAAACTAAGAGACCAGATGCTACAAGCACATAGGAAAATACTAAGAGACCAGATGTTCCAAGCTAATAGAAGAAAAAAAGAACCATGACATACATGCAGGCACGGGAAACAGAGCAATCCAAGACGGGAAAATAGAGCAATCCTAGACATACATGCAGGCACATGAAACAGGAAAACAGAGCAATCCAAGACAGGAAAATAGAGCAATCCAAGACTGGTCTAAATACTATAAGAAAAGAAACAGGGAGATGGAACAATCCATCGAAGATTTTAAATCAATGGAGCTACGAGTTGGCTCGTTGAATGAATGGTCATTGGTAGCATGGAGGGAGTGGGTGCTTTTTCTAAGAAATTCAAATGAAGCCACGCCTTCTAGAAATTGAATTAGATTTTAAATCAATGGAGCTACGAATTGGCTCGCTGAATGAATGATCGTTGGTAGCATGGAGGGAGTGGGTGCTTTTTCTAAGATAGGTGATGTTAAATAGGTTAGATATATTGGGACGGATGCATATGATGAATGAGTTTGATTATTTTTTTCATTACATAATTGTTATTATTTAAATTATTTGGTGATATTTTTCTATAACAAATTAGATTGAGGATATTAATGTTATATATATATTGAGGATTAACCCAATAGGACACCCTGAGACCTTCTCCAAACCTGACTTGTTAGATTTCATAACGTCTTTGAACATTTGTCTGGGTAAAAGGGGGTTTGATGCACATGTTGGGATAATTTAATTATTGGATGTGATTTACATGTTATGATCCCTGTGACTTATGAACCCCTGGATGTCATACTTGTTGTTATTGCAGGACCTTTCCCGCTGGACAATTACACATGGGGGAATGATCAGCTTGGACCTTCATGGGGCTGGAAGTCCAAAGATGGATGTTGTAACCCTATCCAAAGGCAAGAAACCATCAAAGATTTGCACCAGGAAGAAATAAGGACGTCACCTCTTTACTCTAGGAATTGAAGTTGATGACCCCAAAGATACCCTAGATACTCTTAGTCTGGAAAGATTAGTTTCCCTTGAGGACTTTGTTAGTAAATTCCAGGAAAGAAGGGGAAAATACATCGATCAACAAGAGGTTGAGGAGAAGGATCTTGATAAAGGTTACCAATCCCATGGAGAAGAACAAGAATTTACTCATGCTTCTAGCAAAGAAACTGAGGACCTGGATGAAGAGCGAGAGCCTAAAGATATTAAACATGATGATGAAGTATTGATGTGTGCTCCTCCCTCTAATGAAGCGATCCCAAATCATTTTCCTCCCACACAAGAAGAAGAGGATGAGGTTAATCACTTTCCTTTTCAGGTTTTTGATGACACCTTATTCTATGATTCAGAAGGTGAAGAAGAAAGGGAACCCTTGGACGAGATAGACCCTCCATATTATGAAGTTGAGGATGGCATCATGTTTGAGGATGATGTGATCTTTGCTTCAGCCGACATATCTTTTGGATGATGAGTTAGCACCTTGTGGATGAGGGGATGCGACTTTCTTGATTAGGAGGCATGACCTATGTCATGCTTTATACTTTTGGGGAGAGAAACATGACTTTTAGAGTTTTGTACCCCTTGAGGAAATGACATCACCCTCTTTAAGCCTTCTACACTCACACATGTGGCACTTTTAGCGGACGTTTTCATGTTTTAGCATTATATCATGGTTTTAGAGGAATTTTTGGGGCTCAGACTAAGATCTATCCACCTTGTATCATGGATTCACATGTTTTAGGGGCTTCTTAAAGAATTATAGCACTTGGTTTCCTCATATATATCGAGGGAGTGCTACCTCATTGCAAACCATAACACAACTTGTAGAGAATCACTACTAGTATTCTCTTCTTTACTTCTCTTTCACTATGGATGACTTATGCGCCTTATTTGGGAGATGATCTATTGGATGCTTTTCAAGTTTTGTGGATGATTTCATCGTTAGCGTTTCATGTATGATCATTGATTTACCTAGTAAGTGTTTTTTCTATGTTTTTGATGGTTTATCTTGACTATGCTTGACTTATGCCCCCAATGGCCCTTGAATGTCATTCATTAGACACCCTTGGTGAATGGTTGTGGACCACATTAGTGTTAGTGCAACAGGTGTCTAATGAATGACATTCAAGGCCCACTAACACTAATGTGGTCCACAACCATTCACAATGGGTGTCTAATGAATGACATTCAAGGGCCATTGGGGGCATAAGTCAAGAATAGACAACATATCAATAGCCCCCACTAACATTAATGTGGTCCACAACCATTCCTAAGGGCATCTAGTGAATCACAAACAAGGGAAACTAGTACTGCAATTGTTGATGCAACTAGCATTGCAACTGGCATGAAGTAACCAGGGCTACTACTGGCATGAAGTAACTCGCACGAAGCAATTGGCATTGCAACTGCAACCACTGCAGCCACTGGTATTGCAATTGGTGATGCAACTGGCACTGCAACTGCAACCGCTGCAGCTACCGGTACTGTAATTGGTGATGCAACTGCTTCTGCAACTGAGACTGGTGATGCAAATGTCACTGCAACTGGCATGAATCAACTGGAACTGCAACTGGGACTAAAACTGCAACTAGTACTGCAGACCTAGGGTTTTATGAGGAAACAATATTTTTATTTTAATTTAATAATTTTTAAGATCTCATCTGGGGGAAATATGCGCGCTACTTAGGAGACCTTCTTGATGGGTTCAGTAACTTCTCAACGAGCTTGACAATGGGGGAAACTGAGGACCTTCCTTCCAGCGGTTAGACTGTTACCAAGGAAACTAGCTCTGAAACCATGTTAAAATTTTGGTATGCTCGTTTAACCATAGAGAATGTCACATCATTGTCACCCAACCATAGGTATTCACATATACCACCCCCGAGAACAATAACCTTTTCTTAGATAGAATGATTCCAGGAAGTCCATACTAGAACCAAGAGATAAACATTAACCATAAATACCACTGTTGTAGAAGCAACAAAATACCAAGAGAACGTACCACTACTAATAGAAGCATACATTTACCAAGAGAAGCACACAAGAGAGATAGCAGAAAGACTGAGATTGCAACACGGAAATTGTTGCACCACCCTCTCCATACTTGCACCTCCTTTTGTTGCAACTCCAGCTGCTACAGCTACTACTCCTCAGACTTGCGCCCTCCTTTTGTTGAGTGAGTGTGTGTAAAAATGAGGAGCTCCTAGCCTCTATTTATACTAGTTTTCCAAGGTGTCTTTTCATGTGGGGATGACCTCACTTTCTGGAGCCTTTTAATAATTTATTATTATTCTCTTTGGGCCAACTTCTCCTCTTCTAGGGTTTTCACACATTTGTTTAATGGTTCTCTTAATTCCAAAATATTCTATTCTAAGTACAAAGGTTATACTTGGAGTTTAATACCTCTTGCAGCTACCAAAACATCAACATGCACATGTAGAGGATGGCGCCATGTTTGAGGAAGATGTGATATTTGCTTACGTGACATATTTGGGAGATGATCTATTGGATTCTTTTCAATTTTTGTGGATGATTTCACGGTTAGCTTTTCATGGATGATCATTGATTTACCTAGTAAGTCTTCTTTCTAAGTCTTTGATGGTTTATGTTGTCTATGCTTGACTTATTCCCCCAATGGCCCTTGAATGTCATTCATTAGACACCCTTTGTGAATGTTTGTAGACCACATTAGTGTTAGTGGGCACCCACTAACACTAATGTGGTCCACAACCATTCACTAAGGGTGTCTAATGAATGACATTCAAGGGGCATTGGGGGCATAAGTCAAGCATAGACAACATATCACCAACCCCCACCAACATTAATGTGGTCCAAAACCATTCACTAAGGGAGTTTAATGAATGACATATAAGGAAAACTGGTACTGTAACCGGTGATGCAACTAGCACTGCAACTGGAACTAGTATTGCAAACCTAGGGTTTTATGAGGAAAGGCTATTTTTTTTTTAATTTTAGAATTTTGAATATCTGATCAGGAGGGAATATGCGCCCTACTTAGCCGACCTTCTTGATGGGTTTAGTAACTGCTCAATGAGCTTGATAATGGGGGAAACTAAGGACCTTCCTTCCAGCGGTTAGACTGTTACGAAGGAAACTAGCTCCGAAACCATGTTAAAATTTTGGTATGCTCATTTAACCATATATAATGTCACATCATTGTCATCCAATCATAGGCATTCACATATTCCACCCCCGAGCACAATAACCTTTTCTTAGATATAATGATTCTGGCAAGTCCATACCAGAACCAAGAGATAAACCCTAACCAGAAATACCACTATTGTAGCAGCAATACAATACCAAGAGAACGTACCTCTACTAATAGAAGCGTACATTTACCAAGAGAAGCACACAAGAGAGATACCAGAAAGACTGAGATTACACCACGACAACTGCTACACCACCCTCTCATACTTGCTCCCTCCTTCTTCTGAGTGAGTGTGTGTACAAATGAGGAGCTCCTAGCCTCTATTTATAGTGCCAAGGTGTCTTTTCATGTGGGGTCGACCTCACTTTCTGGAGCCTTTTAATACTTTATTATTACTCTCTTTGGGTCGACTTCTCTTCTAGGGTTTTCACACATCCGTTTAATGGTTATCTTACTTTAGGAATATTGTATTTTAAGTACAAAGTTTACACTTGGAGGTTAATACCTCTTGCAGCTACCAAAACAACAATATGCACATGTAGAGGATGGCGTCATGTTTGAGGATGATGTGATCTTCGCTTGAGTCGATATAGATTTTGGATGATGAGTTGGCACCTTGTGGATGAGGGGATGTGGCTTTCTTGATGAGGAGGCATGACCTTCGATGATGCTTTACACCTTTTGGGAGAGAAACATGAATTTTGGAATTTTGTACCCCTTGAGGAGATGACATCGCCCTCTTTTAGCCTTCTACACTCACACACGTGGCACTTTTAGTGGACGTTTTCATATTTTAGCATTATATCATGGTTTTACAAGAATTTTTGGGGGTCATCCTAACACCTATCCACCTTGTATCATGGACTCTTATGTTTTAGAGGCTTCTCAGAGAAGTGTAGAAGTTGGTTTCCTTGTATATATAGATGGAGTGCTACCTCATTGCAAACCATAACACAACATGTGGAGAATCACTACTAGTCTTCTCTTCTCTACTTCCATTTCACCATGGATGACTTATGCACCTTATTTGGGAGATGATCTATTGGATGCTTTTCAATTTTTGTGGATGATTTCAAGATTAGCGTTTCATGGATGATCATTGATTTACCTAGTAAGTGTTCTTTCTAAGTCTTTGATGGTTTATGTTGTATATGCTTGACTTATGCCCCCAATGGCCCTTGAATACCATTCATTAGACACCCTTTGTTAATGGTTGTAGACCACATTAGTGTTAGTGGGCGCCCACTAACACTAATGTGGTCCAAGAACATTCACTAAGGGTGCCTAATGAATGAAATTCAAGGGCCATTGGGGGCATAAGTCAAGCATATACAACATATCACCATCCCCCACTAACATTAATGTGGTCCACAACCATTCACTATAGGTGTCTAATGAATGACATTGGAGGAAACTGGTACTGCAACTGGCACGAAGTAACCGACACTGCAACTAGCACAAAGTATATGGCTCGAAGCAACTGCAACCGCTGCAGCTACTGGTACTACAACTATTACTGCAATTGGTGATGCAACTGGTGATGCAACTAGCACTATAAGTGGCACGAAGTAACTGGGACGAAGAAATTGGCACTACAACTAGCATTGCAACTGCAACTAGTATTGCAGACCTAGGGTTTTATGAGGAAACCCTATTTTTTTTTAATTTCAGAATTTTGAAGAACTGATACAGGGGAAATATGCGCCCTACTTAGGTGACCTTTTTTATGGGTTCAATAACTGCTCAACGAAATTGACAAAGGGGGAAATTGAGGATCAGAAGTTTTCAAACCATGTTAAAGTTTTGGTATGCTCATTTAACAATAGACAATGTCACATCATTGTCAAAGTTGTATTGTACATTTTTAAGGAACATCCTATGATTCAATACTAAACTAATTGTAATGTATGGGCTGGGTTAGATTAACCCATAGATACACAACATAATTGCAGAGGAAGGTAAGCACATAGTGAATATGTTTCCAATTCCATTTTATGTCATCCTAATAATTGGGAATTTTTTATTACTAAATGGTTTATTATAGGTAATTGTTCGACCAACAATTGTATGGATCCATGTATATTAAACATATTTGTTTTTATCCCAATAACAAACCAATATATTTTCCATCATGTATGACCAAAGCTATCTTCAAACAATTTGAGAAATAAAGTGAAGATATGTATGAACCAAAGCTATCTTCAAACAATTCGAGAAATAAAGTGAAGATATGTATGAACCAAAGTTTTCATGTAACACCAAATCTACCTTCTAGCCATTTAAGAAATAGAAAGAAGAGGATGCTAAAAACATCATTGAAATAGATGCAGTGATTGCATTTTAATTTAAAGGAAAACAAGTCATAAGTTCACCAAATTTTGATACTTAACTCACTCCACCTCATCCAATGGATGAAGTAATATTTGAGAGCATCAAGCAATGTGGTGGAGCCCAAGACACTCATTTTGAGTGCAAAATGAGATCATAAACGTGAATGGGCAATGTCTCAACATACGAGGTCGAGGTTGTTTTAAGCATCATCACTTGCTACAAAGACCTTAAAGTTCAGGAGATATGTGGCATTTCTCTTTTCCTTCTTGCATACATATAAATATTCGTTTTCTTTTGACTTTATCCCTATAGAAATAATGATATTGTTAATTATTTATTCTTTTGACTTTATCACTATAGAAATAATGATATTTTTAATTATTTATCTCATTGCTATAGAGTATATATACAAATAATGGTGTTATGAATTAAATTTATAATCCAAGAAAAAAAGGAGATTTTAAAGTTTTAGAAACTATTTCAAAATGTTAAACTTAATTTATCCAACATACACACTCACTCATACAACACATTCTACAGAGGAGGCCCATCAAGAAAGCATGTCTATTCATCCCGCAAACAATCAACTGATATGTTAATAAGAGCTTCACTACTTTGTGGATACCCCCATTGGCATAAGAGTCATGGTATATTGAGACTTATATTACAAAACATGGAATATCCAACACACACACACATCCCACAGAGGAGGCGGAGATTGAGCAAGTACAAATTCATTCTGCAACCAATCAACCATTATCTTAGTAGGAGGGCCACTACCCTAGTGGACACCATCACTGGCATAAGGATCTTGGTATGTGCCCCAACACAACATATATCCAAGAGGAGAGGGAGGTCAAGTGAGGATCATGGTATGTGAACCCACACAACACACAACATGCTCACATATTCATCTCGTAACTAATCAACTATAATGTTAGTAGGAGAGCCACTACCTCAATGGACACCACAACCACAATCAAACATTATACCATTACACTCGTGAAAATGTATAGAGACAACAGAAACTAGAATTAAATGCAAAAATATAAATTAATACAGTGTACAACAAGATAAATGGATTTAATTAAACTAGATAAAATTTCCTCTACTTAAATTATTTAATTTCACTAATAGTTATAACATGGAAACATAACTAACAATAATCATACACATATAACATTTTACAACCATATAAAGGATTTTTTTTAAACATATTTATTATTATTGTATATCATGAAGTGCTCCAAATAATTTTTTTATCAAATCTATTTTTTTAAAATTTGCATTGAAGAAGAGGAAGAAATGTATAGGTCAAGTTGTCATTGACGTCCTTTGATTGCCACAAGAGAATCCAAGCTAATGGATACTTTGAACATTAATCTATAACAACTTCCTATAAATGGGTTTCCTTTATTTAGGAAGCCAAGTGTTGAGGGACATGCATAGAAGCACATGTGTTCTAGGGCTGGGTTACCTGGAAGCATAGAAGAAGGAAACAGAGGAGAAGAAGAAGGAATCTTTTGAGATGTCCCTGCCAACCATTCAATAAATGACAGGCTACTATTTTTTCTCTCAATTGGCACAATACCAGTAGGCAGGGATAGAGTCAAAACTTTTGCTACTTTGGAGATAGGGATCACTTCCTGCCACAAGGGCCATCGGCCTGCCCACCTGTAAACCCATGTGTTTCCTCCAACGACACCGATCAAACCAAGAATTTACCTAATTAAGGGTTGGATGTCTAATCTATGCTGATGCAAGCCTCGAATATCTATAGAGCTATGATGGGTAATGCCCAACAAGATTAATAGGAGATTCAAGCACTGGAACCATTGTAGTTCGTCTTCTGTCTACTGGAAGACACAACAGATGATCAAGGTCTGATAAAGAGAGGAGTCATAGGAGTAACTTATTGATTTTATTCCTTGATAAAGGTCTGATAAATGTCTGATAAAGGTCTGAAAAATGATTCTATTCCTTGATTGATTCCCACAAAAAAACTTATTTCTCTTTTATCCATTTGATCATAATGGAACTAAGAAATTAAAAATCAAACACAGAAACCATAATTCAACACGCAAAAACTAAGAGACCAGATCAATCCAAGAAAACATAGGAAAATCACAAGCAAAAAGATCAATCTAAAACCGATCTGAATATTATAAGAAAAAAGTAAAAAGACGGAACGATGAATACTATAAGAAAAGAAGCAGAAAGAAAAATACCTTAAATCTTTATTTTAAATTTTCATAAATGAAGAAGACTAAACTATAAATACTATAAGAAAAGAAGCAGGGAGAAAGGAACCTGAAATTTTAATTTTAATTTTTCATAGATGCAGAAGAGAAAAGAAACATTAAATGTTTTTTTTATTTTAATTTTCCTTAAACTAAGAGAACGAAATGTACCTTAATCTTTTTTTATTTTAAATCATAAATGAAGAATAAATGTACCTAATAAAGCGTATCTTTACCTTTCCATAAATAGCATGATTTGTTTCTTTCCTAAAAATCAATTTCATAAATAACAGAGCCATTGAAAAGATTAATAGAGATGAGAACCACGTACCTGTCATAATGTCAGCCAAAAAAAAATTTGAATTCCCGTTACCTTAGTCCTGTTTCCATCCGGGTTTTCGAATTTTCGTGACCAGAAAAGCATGAATCCTTAGCATTTAAGATTAAATTTGTTGTAATGAAGAAATTATTTCTTACTCGACTCGATCCTGGATTGAGCTAGTGTTTCTTTTCATTAATAGAGAAATGAGAACGTCAGCAAAAAACATTTTCTAATTCATGTTACCTCCATCCTATTTCTATTCGGATTTTCGTAGCCTGGAAAGCACGAGTCCTGATCATTTAAGATTAAATTAGCAGTAACTAAGAAACTATTTCTTACTTGGTTCGACCCTGGGTCTCTGGTTTAAAAAAAATTAAAGAAATTATTTCAAACACTCTTCACAATAGCAACATGATTTATCTTACCTTTGGCACAGTATCACAGTATCAATTTCGTGCATTCTCAACCGTAGATTTCCTTTTGGCCATGTGATCATCATGGAATAAAAATAAAAATAAAAACAAAAAATGCAGTGCACTGCAAAAAAAAAAACAGAAACCATAGTTCAAAACGAAATGGAAAAAACTAAGAAACCAGAAAGAAAGATACCTTAAATTTTTATTTTAAATTTTCATAGATGAAGAAGAGGAAAGGGACATTAATTTTTTTTATTTTAAATTTTTATAAATTAAAGGAAAGAAATGTACCTTAAATTTTCAGAGGAGGAAAGGGACATTAAATATTTTTTATTTTAAATTTTTATAAACTAAGAGAAAGAAATGTACCTTAAGCTTTTTTTATTTTAAATCAGAGATGAAGAAGAAGAAATGTACTTAATAAAACTTATCTTTACCTTTCCATAAATAGCATGATTTGTTTCTTTTATAAAATCAATTTCATAAATAACAGAGCAATATAGCTATTGCTTCTTTTCATTAATAGAGATGAGAATCGCGTACCTATGATAGTCAAAAAAAAATCGAATTCATTTTACCTTCGTCCTGTTTCCATCCGAGATTTCGAATTTTTGTGACCTAAAAAGCAAGAGTCCTTAGAATTTAAGATTAAATTAGCAGTAATCAAGAAATTATTTTTTACTCGACTCTACCCTGGATCGAGCTAGTGCTTCTTTTCATTAATAGAGAAATGAGAACCGTGTTCCTGTGATAACGTCAACAAAAAACAATTTCGAATTCTTGTTACCTCTGTCTTGTTTCTATCTGGATTTTCAGATTTTCATAACCTGAAAAGCATGAGTCATGATCATTTAAGAGTAAATTAGTAGTTATTAAGAAATTATTTCTTACTCGGTTCGACCCTGGCTCTCTGGTTTAAAAAAAAATAAAGATATTATTTCAAACACTCTTCACAGTAACAACATGATTTATCTTACCTTTGGCACAGTATCAGGATATCAATTTCGTGCATTCCCTGCCGTAGATTTTCTTTTGGCCATGTGATCATCATGAAATAAAAATAAAAAAACAAAAAATCCAGTGCATTGCAAAAAAAACAGAAACCATAGTTCAAAAGGAAATGGAAAAAACTAAGAAACCAGAGATGCCTTAAATTTTTATTTTAAATTTTCATAGATGAAGAGGAGGAAAGGGACATTAATTGTTTTTTATTTTAAATTTTTATAAATTAAGGGAAAGAAATGTACCTTAAATTTTCAGAGGAGGAAAGGGACATCAAATATTTTTTATTTTAAATTTTTATAAATTAAGAGAAAGAAATGTACCTTAAACTTTTTTTAATTTTAAATCAGAGATGAAGAAGAAGAAATGTACCTATTAAAACTTTATCTTTACCTTTCCATAAATAGCATGATTTGTTTCTTTCATAAATAACAGAGCAACATAGCTATTGCTTCTTTTCATTAGCATGATTTGTTTCTTTCATAAAAACAATTTCATAAGTAACAGAGCAACAGAGCTATTGCTTCTTTTCATTAATAGAGATGAGAACAACGTACCTGTGATAGCCAAAAAAAAAATAGAATTCTTGTTACCTTCGTCCTGTTTCCATTCGGGATTTTGGATTTTCGTGACCTGAAAAGCACGAGTCCTTAGCATTTAAGATTAAATTAGCAGTAATCAAAAAATTATTTCTTACTCAACTCTACCCTGGATCGAGCTAGTGCTTCTTTTCATTAATAGAGAAATGAGAACCGTGTTCCTGTGATAACGTCAGCTAAAACAATTTCGAATTCTTGTTACCTCCGTCCTGTTTCTATCCGGATTTTCTGATTTTCATAACCTGGAAAGCATGAGTCCTTATCATTTAAGATTAAATTAGTAGTTATGAAGAATTTTTTTCTTACTAGATTCGGCCCTTGCTCTCTGGTTTAAAAAAAAATAAAGAAATTATTTCAAACACTCTTCATAGTAGTAACATGATTTATCTTACCTTTGGCACGGCATCGTGATATCAATTTCGTGCATTCCCAGACGTAGATTTCCTTTTGGCCATGTGATCATCGTGGAATTAAAAATAAATAAATAAAAATGTAGTGCACTGCAAAAAAACAAAATCCATAGTTCAAAAGGCAAAAACTAAGAGACCAGATGCTACAAGCCAATAGGAAAATACTAAGAGACCAGATGTTACAAGCCAATAGAAGAAAAAAAGAACCATGCCATACATGCAGGCACATGAAACAGAGCAATCCAAGACAGGAAAACAGAGCAATCCAAGACATACATGCAGGCACATGAAACAGGAAAACAGAGCAATCCAGGACAGGAAAATAGAGCAATCCAAGACTGGTCTAAATACTATAAGAAAAGAAACAGAAAGATGGAACAATCCATCGAAGATTTTAAATCAATGGAGCTACGAGTTGGCTCGCTGAATGAATGGTTGTTGGTAGCATGGAGGGAGTGGGTGCGTTTTCTAAGAAATTCAAATGAAGTTTTTGTAGGAAAATCTCCCTACGGATAGGTAGATTTCCTCAAAGAGCTAGACCCTACTCTAAGACAGAAAGTGCTTAACGTGGACACTGACTTCCTTTCAAATCCATACAAACTAGCACATGAGAAGGAAGGAGAACAACAATACCTTTTTTATCGATGTTTGTCCCTGCACGCTTCAGATCGAGCTCCGAACTTTTGGTCCTCGCTGAGTCATGTAGACAAACAAAGTACGACCGCTTCCTACTCTATTGATGTTATCTTGAAAACAGATCTATCTATCAATGATAGGTTCATGTGAGATCAGACACAAACTAGAAAGAAACAGGCCAAGCATGTCATATTGATGAGAATAACGACAGCAGTACTTACAATTGTAGATGTGAATCTGACAGCTTCGTCAAGTCCCCTTTGTCTAACCCTTGCTCGGAAGATCCACAACCTGGATGATAGCAGCTTCACTAATCACTTCTCCTTTGACTGACTGTATGTTCCCTATGATATCATAGGTTTGATGCTAGCAATTCTTCCCCCTTATCACCATCATAGAGCTTGCTTATATAGGTTAAGAGGAGCTTAACCTCTTGAGTTATCTTTAGAACAAGTTGAGGAACTTCCTCCTTAGATCAAGGATCCCTTAATGGAACCAAGAATTCGAATGCAACTTCCTTCTAAACTTGAAGGATCCTCCCCTTATTCTCCTCAACGGGCCAACTACTGCCTCAGATTAGGCAGCGCTCCCTCAAAAGGGGCATGAGAGCGCTATAGCGCTCCCTAGGAAGCTTGAGGGTAGCGCCAGCGCTCCAAAGGTGGATAGCGCTCCTTCAGAGGGGCAGACAAGTGTTATAACGCTCCCTGAGGCCTTATAGGGGAGCACCAGCACTCCTAAGGCTGATGTAGGGGAGCGCTCACCCTCAGAACCTTTGTTTAAGAGCTCTTCTCGGGTGATAAGAGTTCCTTGTCTTCATCTAACCAGTTCCCCTTCTCCAAACCAAGTGTGTGAGATGTTTTAAGTGCCTCCTTAGTGTCATCGTTATGGCAATATGCTTGAACAACATTTGCGACACTTGTGAACAACTTGCGAAAGTTGCAAGGAAGATGTGACACTTACGACAATTGAGAGGAACATGCGACACTTATCCAGTTGAGTAATTTTGACGTGTAACAGATTGCCCCCCAAAGTATGAAGTTAGAAGATGTGAACTGATAACTGAAATTCTTTGTAGGCATTCAAGCAAGGGTATAGACTCGGAGAACCTCATGAAAGCTGCACACAAACATCCAACAAATATCATGACATATTTCAAAACCCAAGGCAGGCATACCTATGCTTGGGTGATCAAGACTTGCAAGATATGGCCGCCATAAAATACACTGCGGATCGATAATTGTATTGATAAGAAGGTATAGCCAACGAAGATACAATGTGGATCTATACTCTAATGACCCGGACTGATCGTAGCCACGAAGAATACACAGTGGATCTACAATATGACAAGACATAGCCACGACCAATACAAAGTGGATCTATGTAACAGTGTATGTGTTCTTTGTCCAATAGAAACTCCTTCACAGCATGGGCAAAGCATATATCAAAGTGATTACTCAACCCAGGGTCTTCTTACCAATCCCAATATGGTACGAATCTAACCATGTGAATAGATGTCCTGATTTCGAACATGGAAGAAACCACTTGATTACCGATCAATGGTGTGAACCGTTAACAAGTGCGAGGGAGATCACCATTAATGTCAATGATTACCAAGGTACCTTAGTACATTCCAGCGAATGTGAATAGATGAGATAAGGTCGAACATCTATGGAATCATCCGATCAGGGGTCAATGATGTAAACCTACTGTCGGATGTGAGGAGGCCTGCCATTGAGGCATGCAGGTCCCAAAGTACCAACTGGTTTCTAAGTCTGATCCCCAGATAATGTGTTGAAGTCGATAGGAATAGACTTGTCGAGGGAGGGCCTTGATGTATCCCCCATCAACGACACGAAATGAATATAGAGATGTGATTGGTATATCAAAAGAACATGGACTTACACGGGTTTTGAGGCAAGATATTTGGGATGGCTGACTCTAGAAGCGGATACTTCCCTTGAACACTGAGGCACAAAAGAAAAACATGGCATGGACCAAAACAATGCAGTGGATACTGTGACTTGCGTCAGGTGACCCAAAGGAGTGAAAGAAACTCAAAGGATTGGCTCAGTGCAGAGGTTCAGCGGATTATAATGCGTGCAAAAGACAAAGTGTCGTGTTCAAGGGCGACTCTAAGAATTGCTTGGTGATGTTCTCAAGAGACTGCTTGGCTTGTTTCCTTCAATTTTTCCCCCATCCAGATAGACGAGTACCTCTTTTTGATTTAATGAGCTCGAGGAGGGTAACACATGCTCGATATAAATCACCTTCGGTAAGTTCCTCTTCCTTTATTTAACGAACCGGAAGAAGTAAGGGATCGGTCCCATATGAGCCTATCGATGTGTGTTTTAACGAGTCCAAAGACAGAAAACTCGAAGGTTTTTCAGGATTATAGAGTTTGGAAAAACACTTAAAAGAGAACTCTCTCAGTTCCTTTTTCGTACAGTAGTCTAACGAGACTAAAAAAGAGATAAACTATTGCTCGAAAGATGCCCTTTCAAACCTTTTAACGAGCGTGAAAGGAAGCAAGATCACTCGACAATCTTTTCATATTTAGAGAGTCTGAAAAGAGTTTAAAGATGACTCCAGGGGGGTTCCTTTTTCGTGTGTTCGTGTGTCCGTACGGGTCCGAAAAAGAGATAAAAGTTTACCCGGTTGCATTCTCATGTATTTACGAGCACGAGAAAGAATAAAGACTAAGCTCGGTATGCCCCCAGCTTGAAAGCTGGTGGCTTAGCTCCAGAATGATCATCAAAGGCTGGAGACATGTCCCCCAAGCTTCAATTCATTCACCGACTTTGAGGTTGTCACCAATTTTTGTGCTAGATGGAGAAAAAGGATACTGGTGGATGAAATGAAGGTTAAAAAATGAGACCTAACAAAAGACTCGACTCAACATCTACGAGATCTGGCGAAAGACTCAACTTGAAGGGAGAGGTGATTGTTTCATTTTTTAACAAGCTTGACACAGGAAAAGAACTATGCTCAAGGTTCCAGGTTCGATCCCNGTGTTTTAACGAGTCCAAAGACAGAAAACTCGAAGGTTTTTCAGGATTATAGAGTTTGGAAAAACACTTAAAAGAGAACTCTCTCAGTTCCTTTTTCGTACAGTAGTCTAACGAGACTAAAAAAGAGATAAACTATTGCTCGAAAGATGCCCTTTCAAACCTTTTAACGAGCGTGAAAGGAAGCAAGATCACTCGACAATCTTTTCATATTTAGAGAGTCTGAAAAGAGTTTAAAGATGACTCCAGGGGGGTTCCTTTTTCGTGTGTTCGTGTGTCCGTACGGGTCCGAAAAAGAGATAAAAGTTTACCCGGTTGCATTCTCATGTATTTACGAGCACGAGAAAGAATAAAGACTAAGCTCGGTATGCCCCCAGCTTGAAAGCTGGTGGCTTAGCTCCAGAATGATCATCAAAGGCTGGAGACATGTCCCCCAAGCTTCAATTCATTCACCGACTTTGAGGTTGTCACCAATTTTTGTGCTAGATGGAGAAAAAGGATACTGGTGGATGAAATGAAGGTTAAAAAATGAGACCTAACAAAAGACTCGACTCAACATCTACGAGATCTGGCGAAAGACTCAACTTGAAGGGAGAGGTGATTGTTTCATTTTTTAACAAGCTTGACACAGGAAAAGAACTATGCTCAAGGTTCCAGGTTCGATCCCCAGATTGTTGTTTCATTTTTTAATGAGCTTGGTACAGAGAAGGAAACGATGCTCAAGGTTCCAGGTTCGATCCCCAGATTGTTGTTTCATTTTTTAACGAGCTTGCCACAGAGAATGGAAACTATGCTCGTGACCTCTATTTCATTTTTTAACGAGCTTGCCACAGAGAAGAGAAACTATGCTCGTGGCCTCTGTTTCATTTTTTAACGAGCTTGCCACAGAGAAGAGAAACTATGCTCGTGGTTTCGTCGGGATCATGGCTTCCGAGAGGATAATGCTCTGGAAGGGTACTTGGTCATGGCTTCCAAGAGATCTTCGGCAGATGGAAGAGAATCACTCTGGAAGGAACACATGTCGAGGGTCGTGACAGGGGTAAGGAGATCGAGTTCAATTAACCCTATCGAAGACATTAGTGTTAGTGGACGCCCACTAAAACTAATGTGGTCTACAACCATTCACTAAGGGTGTCTAATGAAGGAAATTCAAGAGAAATTGGGGGCATAAGTCAAGCATAGTCAACATATCACTAGCCCCCACTAAAATTAATGTGGTCCAAAACCTTTCACTAAGGTTGCCTAATGAATGAAATTCAAGGGCCATTGGGGCCATAAGTCAATCATAGAAAGCATATCACCAACATCCTCCCTTAAGATTGACTTGGGAACACAAATAAAGGATAATTGACCAAGTAAATATTATATCCCATTATTGACTTCCTCTTGAATTTTGGTGTTTGTTATCCCCTACACTAGGGATAACTAAGGAGATCATCTCTTGAGGCCCACAGGTCCTAGACATGGAGTTCTAAGAGACGGATGACTTGAGCATGGCCCTGAAGGGCCCCTCTTTTCTTCAGTGCAATCCATTATCAACAGCAATAGTATCCATCCCACCATCTTGGTTCTAAAGTAGAAGTAAGTCTTGATCCATGAGGTAATGAGTCTCGGTATCATGGTATGTGTCACTCCAATTCTTGAAGCACTTGAATATGTTGCACTTAATTATCCTTCATTTCATAATGTTTGCTTGGAAATTATTCTCTTTGACTTGTTCATACCTAGAAGGGTGACATGGTGCCCTAGTAAGTTGATGTCCCTTTAGGATGGGTTGCTACTGGGTGGGTCTATGAAAGGTCATCGTCCGTTCCCTCCATACTTTCCTCTTTCCATCTTTACTCCTTTCATCTTCCCCTAACTTTGTTTGGGCATTGGGATTTGACACACTAGGAAGGGTTGTACCTTGCCTTATGGGAAGAAGGGGCTAAAGGACCAGAGGGTAAAAGTAGCTGGCAAGAGTTAAAATCCAAAGACAAAATCCTTTGAGATGCTTTGCCCAGGGATTCCCGAGTAAAACATAAAAGTATTCTCAGTAAGAAAAGGGAACCTATAAGATAAATAGGCACTCAAGGTATTAGTTGGTGGATAGAAGGTCTCATCACGAGTCGACCTATTATGACCATGGGCATGTAGCGATATGACACTACCATCTATCTGGTCACCAAAATGGGGTAGTGGCTCTTGGTGGCATAGCCAAGAGAAAGGGGGTCTCATTGTGATCCAACCTTCTCATCTCCGTGAAATGTTTGTGGATAACACTGTCACCTATGGTCACCAAGCCAAGACAATGTCCTTCAACTCTTCCCTTGAAGCATAAAAACAAAATATTAAAAGAAATGAAGCTAAGAATAAAAGGCAATGAACGGGCTAGAAAACAATGTCATCTATAACAAGGTGCAGTTCACCCTCTACAAAGGAACCCACAAGTAAGATTTATATTTCCCTATCACTGCATCCCATGCCACCTCATACACTTACATGACCTGGATTGGTTCTCACCTGGGAGACACCCCAAACTTAAGGAGGATTAACCCAATAGGACACCCTGAGACCTTCTCCAAACCTGACTTGTTAGATTGCATAACGTCTTTGAACATTTGTCTGGGTAAAAGGGGGTTTTATGCACATGTTGGGATAATTTAATTATTGGATGTGATTTACATGTTATGATCCCTGTGACTTATGAACCCCTGGAGGGCATACTTGTTGTTACTGCAGGACCTTTGCCGCTGGACAATTACACATGGGGGAATGATCATCTTGGACCTTCATGGGGCTGGAAGTCCAAAGAAGGATGTTGTAACCCTATCCAAAGCCAAGAAAACATCAAAGATTTGCACCAGGAAGAAATAAGGACGTCACCTTTGAAGCACCCTGGCAGACCAAGACCCAGAGGGATTTTGATTTTCCACCTAGACATTGACCTTTGAGAGCCCATGACATCATCATCATGACCCTGCACGTCATCTAGAGCTAGGGCTTGCATTTTGAGGGCAGTTGTGAGCTAGCTGGCACGTGTGGGCATCATCCAGGGCATTTGGAGGCTAAACATTCAACATCTGGAGCCCAACGTTCCACCTTAGGGGCTCAATGTCACCCTAGAAGGGAATGATGTCACCCATGGAAGTGTTTTTATATGCTAATTAATTTTATTTATGTCTAATTTGAATTTATTTATAAATTGGCCAGGTCAACCTTTATTTGACCTGAAATTGATTAAAGGTCACCAATTTTGTATAAATAAACAAAAAGTACATTCATTTTTTCATAACAACTCCTCACACAAGAGGAGAGGTCTGAAATTTGCGCCCTAGTTAGGGATAGTGGCTGAAATTGTGAGGCGCACTCTTGTATAAGGCTGATGTTTTGCAAGTGGATCAATATTGGAAGCTTTTGTGGTGATCTTGCATGGTATTTTCATGATTATTCTTGGTGCAAGTAGGTAAAATCTGCATTCTTTGTCATTTATTGAATGGTTTATGTATGGTTTTATTTTCTCGTACAAGATTATGAGATTGCATGGTATACTTAATGCTTGAAGTAGGGAACTTAAATTGCTACTTTCTTACTTTCTATTTGTCAAATATTTTAATTGATTTGATCTAGTAACAAGGAAAACCCTGAAGCCCTAATTTGCTAGCACTCCAAGGTTTTGACCTAGTTATCTTTGCCTAAGATTTTCCCATAAGAGGTCTAAGGAGAGCAAGGTGTTAGGGCCTAGAATTTCCTACACCCTAGTATCTTGTTTCTTTAGGAAAATGCATAGGGGGACTTAAGTTACTACTTCTCCTACGCATTCTCCCTCTTAGRCTTTTGYGCACTATCAAAATTGATTTGCWGCCATAGAAGAAGTCTCCACTTGACTACATAAGCCCTAGAAGGCACTAGTTCTAGCCTCTCTCTTATTGAAGGATTGATCAAACACTCAAACACTCTTCTCCTCAGCTTTTACTAACTATAAATAACCCTAACTTAGCCTAGATCACTAATATATTTTCTGTTGTTACAAAAGATTACTACAGCCATCTAAGTGCAGCAATTTTTCTTCAAAACTGGCCTTTAATGCTAGTTAGACACCTCATAAATTGCATGTGACAATTGATTGTCATTTTTCTTATTAAAAGATAACTTTTTATTGTCTTTTCAAGCAATTTTGAGGCATATTTCTTCCAACTGTTACAAAATATTTATTGTTGTTGTAAACTCTCATATTGCTGCAATTTTATATCAGCTAGCTTATATTTCAAAGTTTCATGGTCTTATGAAGCACTAACGTCATTTTTTACTTGAAAGTTGCCATATTTTCCTTTGTTGTATTGTTCTGGGTAGGTACACTTCATATTTACTATTGCTTCATCTCTTAAAGACCTAAAGAACCTTTTGACTTGAGTGACCAGTGAGAGGGGGGTATTCTTGCATCCTTGCCTTAGTTTCATCATCCATTTAGGTCACTGGGGATGTCTCCCCTGGCGTAATCTTGATATATTATTAAACAGAGAGGGGTTTCCTATTAAGGTGACAGTGATAGGTCAACCCCTTGTTACGCAAATCTCGTCCCACTTGCTTTGGGCCTTGGGCAAGTACAGATTGTGCGGTAACATTTTTGGCGCCGTTGTCGGGGAACATCAAGTCAATTTTTCTCGAACGACACTTTTTTGGTAAGCCTTTATCCAATGTCTTTACTTCACAAAGCTTACCTGGCAACTCCAATGAGGTTTATTCCCTCTTTTCCCTTGGATTATCCCTAGAAGGATTATCTAGCGACTCCACTAATGACAAAGCCAACCATGGCTTCTCAATGGAACCTAGGTAATTTTAAACCCTTAGATGTGAGTGAAATTATGAGTTACCCTTGAGAAATGCCTCCAAGGTATGAAAATTGGCTCCCTAGATTCACTGGTAATGATGGGGTTAGGGCTGAAGATCACATGGATAATTTTTGGGCTTTCTTTCAAATCCGCCCTATCAGTGATGATGTTGAATATTTGGCAATGAAACTTTTCTCTGCCACTCTTCATGGAAATGCTAGGAAATGGTATGATGATCTCCCTAATGCTAGCATCACATCTATGGACCAGTTAGAAAAAACCTTTCTAAAGAAATGGGGAATTAAATTAGAAGATATTCACATGTTGATAAAAAGACTCGAGTACCTGAAACAAACTAAGAATGAGACAGTGAAGGAATTCAATACTAGGTTCGAGAATTTTCTACAACAAATTCCTAGAATCCATTGTCCTGAAGATAGGTACCTCGCTTACCTCTACACCAATGCACTCTTAGTGCATTTAGGGTTTATCCTCAGTAAAAAAGGGCCAAGAACAATCCAAGAAGCTTAACACATGGCTATACAAATTGAGGAAAATATCTCCTTATTTAAGGGAGAACACCTCTTTACTCTAGGAATTGAAGTTGATGACCCCAAAGATACCCTAGATACTCTTAGTCTGGAAATATTAGTTTCCCTTGAGGAATTTGTTAGTAAATTCCAAGAAAGAAGGGTAAAAGACATTGATCAACAAGAGGTTGAGGAGAAGGATCTTGATCAAGGTTACCAATCCCATGGAGAAGAACAAGAATTTACTCATGCTTCTAGCAAAGAAACTTAGGACCTGGATGAAGAGAGAAAGCCTAAAGATATTAAACATGATGATAAAGTATTGATGTGTGTTCCTCCCTCTAATGAAGTGATCCCAAATCCTTTTCCTCCCACACAAGAAGAAGAGCATGAGGTTAATCACTTTCCTTTTCAGGTTTTTGATGATACCTTATTCTATGATTCAGAAGGTGAAGAAGAAACGGAACCCTTGGATGAGATAGACCCTCCATATTATGAAGCTGAGGATGGCATCATGTTTGAAGATGATGTGATCTTTGCTTGAGCCGACATAGATTTTGGATGATGAGTTGGAACCTTGTGGATGAGGGGATGTGACTTTCTTGATGAGGAGGCATGACCTATGATGATGCTTTATACTTTTGGGGAGAGAAACATGACTTTTAGAGTTTTGTACCCCTTGAGGAGATGACATCACCCTCTTTAAGCCTTCTACACTCACACATGTGGCACTTTTAGCAGACGTTTTCATGTTTTACCATTATATCATGGTTTTAGAGGAATTTTGGGGGGTCTGACTAAGATCTATCCACCTTGTATCATGGATTCACATGTTTTAGGGGCTTCTTAAAGAACTATAGCACTTGGTTTCCTTATATATATCGAGGGAGTGCTACCTCATTGCAAACCATAACACAACTTGTGGAGAATCACTATTAGTATTCTCTTATTTACTTCTCTTTCACTATGGATGACTTATGCGCCTTATTTGGGAGATGATCTATTGGATGCTTTTCAAGTTTTGTGGATGATTTCATCGTTAGCGTTTCATGGATGATCATTGATTTACCTAGTAAGTGTTCTTTCTAAGTTTTTGATGGTTTATCTTGTCTATGCTTGACTTATGCCCCCAATGGCCCTTGAATGTCAATCATTAGACACCCTTTGTGAATGGTTGTGGACCACATTAGTGTTAGTGGGAATCCACTAACACTAATGTGGTCCACAACCTTTCACAACAGGTGTCTAATGAATGACATTCAAGGCCCACTAACACTAATGTGGTCCACAACCATTCACAACGGGTGTCTAATGAATGACATTCAAGGGCCATTGGGGGCATAAGTCAAGAATAGACAACATATCAATAGCCCCCACTAACATCAATGTGGTCCACAACCATTCCTAAGGGCATCTAATGAATGACATACAAGGGAAACTAGTACTGCAATTGGTGATGCAACTAGCACTGCAACTGGCATGAAGTAACCAGAGCTGAAACGGGCATGAAGTAACTCGCACGAAGCAACTGGCATTGCAACTGCAACCACTACAGCCACTGGTATTGCAATTGGTGATGCAACTGGCACTGTACCTGCAACCGCTGCAGCTAATGGTACTGTAATTGATGATGCAACTGCTTCTGCAACTACAACTGGTGATGCAAATGGCACTGCAATTGGCACGAACCAATCAGAACTGCAACTGGCACTACAATTGCAACTAGTACTGCAGACCTAGGGTTTTATGAGGAAACAATATTTTATTTTTTAATTTCATAATTTTGAGGATCTAATCTGGGGGAAATATGTGCGCTACTTGGGAGACCTTCTTGATGGGTTCAGTAACTTCTCAATGAGCTTGACAATGGGGGAAACTGAGGACCTTCCTTCCATCGGTTAGACTGTTACCAAGGAAACTATCTCTGAAACCATGTTAAAATTTTGGTATGCTCATTTAACCATAGAGAATGTCACATCATTGTCACCCAACCATAGGCATTCACATATACCACCCCCAAGCAAAATAACCTTTTCTTAGATAGAATGATTCCAGGAAGTCAATACTAGAACTAGGAGATAAACCCTAACCATAAATACCACTATTGTAGAAGCAACACAATACCAAGAGAACGTACCTCTACTAATAGAAGCATACATTTACCAAGAGAAGCACACAAGAGAGATACCAGAAAGACTGAGATTACAACACGGAAACTGTTGCACCACTCTCTCCATACTCGCACCTCCTTTTGTTGCAACTACAGCTGCTACAGCTACTACTCCTCAGACTTGCGCCCTCCTTTTGTTGAGTGAGTGTGTGTAAAATGAGGAGCTCCTAGCCTCTATTTATACTAGTTTTCCAAGGTGTCTTTTCATATGGGGATGACCTCACTTTCTGGAGCCTTTTAATACTTTATTATTATTCTCTTTGGGCCAACTTCTCCTCTTCTAGGGTTTTCGCACATTTGTTTAATGGTTGTCTTACTTCCGAAATATTCTATTCTAAGTACAAAGGTTACACTTGGAGGTTAATACCTCTTGCAACTACCAAAACATCAACATGCAGATGTAGAGGATGGCGCCATGTATGAGGATGATGTGATATTTGCTTATGTGCCATATTTGGGAGATGATCTATTGGATTCTTTTCAATTTTTGTGGAAGATTTCATGGTTAGCTTTTCATGGATGATCATTGATTTACCTAGTAAGTGTTCTTTCTAAGTCTTTGATGGTTTATGTTGTCTATGCTTGACGTATGCCCCCAATGGCCCTTGAATGTCATTCATTAGACACCCTTTGTGAATGGTTGTAGACCACATTAGTGTTAGTGGGCGCCCACTAACACTAATGTGTTCCACAACCATTCACTAAGGGTGTCTAATGAATGACATTCAAGGGCCATTGGGGGCATAAGTCAAGCATAGACAACATATCACCAACCCCCACCAACATTAATGTGGTCCACAACCATTCACTAAGGGAGTTTAATGAACAACATACAAGGGAAACTGGTACTGTAACTGGTGATGCAACTGGCACTGCCACTGGAACTAGTATTGCAAACCTAGGGTTTTATGAGGAAAGGCTAACTTTTTTTTAATTTTAGAATTTTGAAGATCTGATCAGGGGGAAATATGCGCCCTACTTAGCCGACCTTCTTGATGTGTTCAGTAACTGCTCAATGAGCTTGACAATGGGGGAAACTAACGACCTTCCTTCCAGCGGTTAGACTGTTACGAAGGAAACTAGCTCTTAAACCATGTTAAAATTTTGGTATGCTCATTTAACCATATATAATGTCACATCATTGTCATCCAATCATAGGCATTTGCATATTCCACCCCCGAGCACAATAACCTTTTCTTAGACATAATGATTCAAAATGTTAAACTTAATTTATCCAACATACACACTCACTCATACAACACATTCTACAGAGGAGGCCCATCAAGAAAGCATGTCTATTCATCCCGCAAACAATCAACTGATATGTTAATAAGAGCTTCACTACTTTGTGGATACCCTCGTTGGCATAAGAATCATGGTATATTGAGACTTATCTTACAAGACATGGAATATCCAACACACACACACATCCCACAGAGGAGGGGGAGATGGAGCAAGTACAAATTCATTCTGCAACCAATCAACCATTATCTTAGTAGGAGGGCCACTACCCTAGTGGACACCCTCACTGGCATAAGGATCTTGGTATGTGCCCCCGCACAACATATACCCAAGAGGAGAGGGAGGCCAAGTGAGGATCATGGTATGTGAACCCACACAACACACAACATGCTCACATATTCATCTCGCAACTAATCAACTATAATGTTAGTAGGAGAGCCACTACCTCAATGGACACCACAACCACAATCAAACATTATACCATTACACTTGTGAAAATGTATAGAGACAACATAAACTACAATTAAATGCAAAAATATAAATTAATACAGTGTACAACAAGATAAATGGATTTAATTAAACTAAATATAATTTCCTCTACTTAAATTATTTAATTTCACTAATAGCTATAACATGGAAACATAACTAACACTAACCATACACATATAACATTTTACAACCATATAAAGGATTTTTTTTAAACATATTTATTATTATTGTATATCATGAAGTGCTCCAAATAATTTTTTTATCAAATGTATTTTTTTTAAATTTTCATTGAAGAAGAGGAAGAAATGTATCGGTCGAGTTGTCATTGACGTCCTTTGATTTCCACGAGAGAATCCAAGCTAATGGATACTTCGAACATTAATCTATAACAACTTCCTATAAATTTGATTCCTTTATTTCAGAAGCCAAGTGTTGAGGGACGTGCATAGAAGCACATGTTTTCTAGGAATGGGTTACCTGGAAGCAGAGAAGAAGGAAACAAAGGAGAAGAAGAAGGAATCTTTTGAGATGTCCCTGCCAACCATTCAATAAATGACAGGCTACTATTTTTTCTCTCAATTGGCACAATACCAGTAGGCGGGGATAGAGTCAAAACTTTTGCTACTTTGGAGATAGGGATCACTTCTTGCCACAAGGGCCATCGGCCTGCCTACCTGGAAACCCATGTGTTTCCTCCAACGACACCGATCAAACCAAGAATTTACCTAATTATGGGTTGGATGTCTAATCTGTGCCGATGCAAGCCCCGAATATCTATAGAGCTATGTTGGGTAATGCCCAACAACATTAATAGAAGATTCAAGCACTGAAACCATTGTAGTTCGTCTTCTGTCTACTAGAAGACACAACAGACAATCAAGGTCTGATAAAGAGAGGAGTCATAGGAGTAACTTATTGATTCTATTCCTTGATAAATGTCTGATAAAGGTCTGATAAATGATTCTATTCCTTGATTGATTCCCACAAAAAAACTTATTTCTCTTTTAGCCATTTGATCATAATGGAACTAAGAAATTAAAAATCAAACACAGAAACCATAATTCAAGACGCAAAAACTAAGAGACCAGATCAATCCAAGAAAACATAGGAAAATGACAAGCAAAAAGATCAATCCAAAACCGATCTTAATATTATAAGAAAAAAGTAAAAAGACAGAACGATGAATACTATAAGAAAAGAAGCAGAAAGAAAAATACCTTAAATCTTTATTTTAAATTTTCATAAATGAAGAAGACTAAACTATAAATACTATAAGAAAAGAAGCAGGAAGAAAGGAACCTTAAATTTTAATTTTAATTTTTCATAGATGCAGAAGAGAAAAGAAACATTAGATGTTTTTTATTTTAATTTTCCTTAAACTAAGAGAACGAAATGTACCTTAATCTTTTTTTATTTTAAATCATAAATGAAGAATAAATGTACCTAATAAAGCGTATCTTTACCTTTCCATAAATAGCATGATTTGTTTCTTTCCTAAAAATCAATTTCATAAATAACACAGCCACTGAAAAGATTAACAGAGATGAGAACCACGTATCTGTGATAACGTCAGCCAAAAAAAAATTTGAATTCCCGTTACCTTCGTCCTGTTTCCATCCGGGTTTTCGGATTTTCGTGACCTGAAAAGCATGAATCCTTAACATTTAAGATTAAATTAGTTGTAATTAAGAAATTATTTCTTACTCGACTCGACCCTGGATCGAGCTAGTGCTTCTTTTCATTAATAGAGAAATGAGAACGTTAGCAAAAAACATTTTTGAATTCCTGTTACCTCCATCCTATTTCTATTCGGATTTTCGTAGCCTGGAAAGCACGAGTCCTGATCATTTAAGATTAAATTAGCAGTAACTAAGTAACTATTTCTTACCTGGTTCGACCCTGGGTCTCTGGTTTTAAAAAAATTAAAGAAATTATTTCAAACACTCTTCACAATAGCAACATGATTTATCTTACCTTTGGCACAGTATCACGGTATCAATTTCATGCATTCCCAGTTGTAGATTTCCTTTTGGCCATGTGATCATCATGGAATAAGAATAAAAAAACAAAAAATGCAGTGCACTGCAAAAATAGACCAGAAACCATAGTTCAAAAAGAAATGGAAAAAACTAAGAAACCAGAAAGAAAGATACCTTAAATTTTTATTTTAAATTTTAATAGATGAAGAAGAGGAAAGGGACATTAAATTTGTTTTATTTTAAATTTTTATAAATTAAGGGAAAGAAATGTACCTTAAATTAAGGGAAAGAAATGTACCTTAAATTTTCAAAGGAGGACAAGGACATTAAATATTTTAAATTTTAAATTTTTATAAACTGAGAGAAAGAAATGTACCTTAAGCCTTTTTTATTTTAAATCAGAGATGAAGAAGAAGAAATGTACTTAATAAAACTCATCTTTACCTTTCCATAAATAGCATGATTTGTTTCTTTCATAAAATCAATTTGGTAAATAACAGAGTAACAGAGCTATTGCTTCTTTTCATTAATAGAGATGAGAACCACGTACCTGTGATAGACAAAAAAAAATCGAATTCCTTTTACCTTCGTCCTGTTTCCATCCGGGATTTCGGATTTTTGTGACCTGAAAAGCAAGAGTCCTTAGCATTTAAGATTAAATTTGCAGTAATCAAGAAATTGTTTTTTACTCGACTCTACCCTGGATCGAGCTAGTGCTTCTTTTCATTAATAGAGAAATGAGAACCGCGTTCCTGTGATAACGTCAACAAAAAACAATTTCGAATTCTTGTTACCTCCATCTTGTTTCTATCCGGATTTTCGGAGTTTCATAACCTGAAAAGCATGAGTCGTGATCATTTAAGATTAAATTAGTAGTTATTAAGAAATTATTTCTTACTAGGTTCGAACCTGGCTCTCTGGTTTAAAAAAAATAAAGAAATTATTTCAAACACTCTTCACAGTAGCAACATGAATTATCTTACCTTTGGCACAGTATCAGGATATCAATTTCGTGCATTCCCTGTCGTAGATTTTCTTTTGGCCATGTGATCATCATGGAATAAAAATAAAAAAACAAAATGAGTTTGATTTTTTTTTCATTAAATAATTGTTATTATTTAAATTATTTGGTGATATTTTTCTATAACAAATTAGATTGAGGATATTAATGTTATATATATATTGAGGATTAACCCAATAGGACACCCTGAGACCTTCTCCAAACCTGACTTGTTAGATTGCATAAATTCTTTGAACATTTGTCTGGGTAAAAGGGGGTTTGATGCACATGTTGGGATAATTTAATTATTGGATGTGATTTACATGTTATGATCCCTGTGACTTATGAACCACTGGAGGGCATACTTGTATTTACTCCAGGACCTTTCCCGCTGGACAATTACACATGGGGGAATGATCAGCTTCGACCTTCATGGGGCTGGAAGTCCAAAGATGGATGTTGTAACCCTATCCAAAGGCAAGAAAACATCCAAGATTTGCACCATGAAGAAATAAGGACGTCACCTTTGAAGCACCCTGGCAGACCTAGACCCAGGGGGATTTTGATTTTCCACCTAGACGTTGACCTTTGAGAGCCCATGACATCACCATCATGACCCTGCACGTCATCCAGAGCTTGGGCTTGCATTTTGAGGGCAGTTGTGAGCTAGCTGGCACGTGTGGGCATCATCCAGGGCATTTGGAGGCTAAACATTCAACATCTGGAGCCCAACGTTCCACCTTATGGGCTCAACGTCACCCTAGAAGGGAATGATGTCACCCTTGGAAGTGGTTTTATATGCTAATTAAATTTATTTATGTCTAATTTGAATTTATTTATAAATTGGCCAGGTCAACCTTTATTTGACCTGAAATTGATTAAAGGTCACCAATTTTGTATAAATAAACAAAAAGTACATTCATTTTTTCATAACAACTCCTCACACAAGAGGAGAGGTCTGAAATTTGCACCCTAGTTAGGGATAGTGGCTGAAATTGTGAGGCACACTCTTGTATAAGGTTGATGTTTTGCAAGTGGATCAATATTGGAAGCTTTTGTGGTGATCTTGCATGGTATTTTCATGATTATTCTTGGTGCAAGTAGGTAAAATCTTCATTCTTTGTCATTTATTGAATGGTTTATGTATGGTTTTATTTTCTCGTACAAGATTATGAGATTGCATGGTATACTTAATGCTTGAAATAAGGAACTTAAATTGCTACTTTCTTACTTTATATTTGTCAAATTTTTTCATTGATTTGATCTAGTAACTAAGAAAACCCTAGAGCCCTAATTTGCTAGCACTCCAAGGTTTTGACCTAGTTATCTTTGCCTAAGCTTTTCCCATAAGAAGTCTAAGGAGAGCAAGGTGTTAGGGCCTAGAATTTCCTACACCCTAGTATCTTGTTTCTTTAGGAAAATGCATAGGGGGACTTAAGTTACTACTTCTCCTACGCATTCTCCCTCTTAGACTTTTGCGCACTATCAAAATTGATTTGCAGCCATAGAAGAAGTCTCCACTTGACTACATAAGCCCTAGAAGGCACTAGTTCTAGCCTCTCTCTTATTGAAGGATTGATCAAACACTCAAACACTCTTCTCCTAAGCTTTTACTAACTATAAATAACCCTAACTTAGCCTAGATCACTAATATATTTTCTGTTGTTACAAAAGATTACTACAGCCATCTAAGTGCAGCAATTTTTCTTCAAAACTAACCTTTAATGCTAGTTAGACGCCTCATAAATTGCATGTGACAATTGATTATCATTTTTCCTATTAAAAGATAACTTTTATTGTATTTTCAAGCAATTCTGAGGCATATTTCTTCCAACTGTTACAAAATATTTATTGTTGTTGTAAACTCTCGTATTGCTGCAATTTTATATCAGCTAGCTTATATTTCAAAGTTTCATGGTCTTATGAAGCACTAACATCATTTTTTACTTGAAAATTGCCATATTTTCCTTTGTTGTATTGTTCTGGGTAGGTACACTTCATATTAACTATTGCTTCATCTCTTAAAGACCTAAAGAACCTTTTGACTTGAGTGACCAGTGAGAGGGGGGTATTCTTGCATCATTGCCTTAGTTTCATCATCCCTTTAGGTCACTGGGGATGTCTCCCCTGGGGTAATCTTGATATACTATTAAACAGAAAGGGGTTTCCTATTAAGGTGGCAGCGATAAGTCACCCCCTTGTTACGCCAATCTCATCCCACTTTCTTTGGGCCTTGGGCAAGTACAGATTGTGTGATAACATTTTTAGCGTCGTTGTTGGGGAACATCAAGTCAATTTTCCTCCAACGACACTTTTTCGGTAAGCCTTTACTTCACAAAGCTTACCTGGCAACTCCACTGAGGTTTATTCCCTCTTTTCCCTTGGATTATCCCTAGAAGGATTATCTAGAGGCTCCATTAATGACAAAGCCAACCATGGCTTCTCAATGGGACCCAGGTAATTTTAAACCCTTAGATATGAGTGAAATTATGAGTTACCCTCGAAAAATGCCTCCAAGGAATGAAAATTGGCTCCCTAGATTCACTGGTAATGATAGGGCTAGGGCTGAAGATCACATGGATAATTTTTGGGTTTTCTTTCAAATCCACCCTATCAGTGATGATGTTGAATATTTGGCAATGAAACTTTTCTCTGCCACTCTTCATGGAAATGCTAGGAAATGGTATGATGATCTCCCTAATGCTAGCATCACATATATGGACCAGTTAGAAAAACCCTTTCTCGAGAAATGGGGAATTAAATTAGAAGATATCCACATGTTGATAAAAAGACTTGAGTACATGAAACAAACTAAGAATGAGACTGTCAAGGAATTCCATACTAGGTTCGAGAATTTTCTACAACAAAATCCTAGAATCCATTGTCCCGAAGACAGGTACCTCGCTTACCTCTACACCAATGCACTCTTAGTGCATTTAGGGTTTCTCCTCAGTAAAAAAGGGCCAAGAACAATCCAAGAAGCCTAACACATGGCTATACAAATTGAGGAAAATATCTCCTTATTCAAGGGAGAACACCTCTTTACTCTAGGAATTGAAGTTGATGACCCCAAAGATACCCTAGATACTCTTAGTCTGGAAAGATTAGTTTCCCTTGAGGACTTTGTTAGTAAATTCCAGGAAAGAAGGGGAAAATACATCGATCAACAAGAGGTTGAGGAGAAGGATCTTGATAAAGGTTACCAATCCCATGGAGAAGAACAAGAATTTACTCATGCTTCTAGCAAAGAAACTGAGGACCTGGATGAAGAGCAAGAGCCTAAAGATATTAAACATGATGATGAAGTATTGATGTGTGCTCCTCCCTCTAATGAAGCGGTCCCAAATCCTTTTCCTCCCACACAAGAAGAAGAGGATGAGGTTAATCACTTTCCTTTTCAGGTTTTTGATGATACCTTATTCTATGATTGATAAGGTGAAGAAGAAAGGGAACCCTTGGATGAGATAGACCCTCCATATTGTAAATTCTAACCTTGTACAATATCTACTGCAAACTGATATTTAGAAAAGAACAGAAAAGATACAATGGCAAATACAAACATTACACAGAGATTTTTCACCTGGAAACCCAAACCGGGAAAACCAACATATATTATATTG
>SNQJ01S0027033.1:0-46304 GCA_010110895.2 Picea sitchensis | reverse complement strand
CGCAGATCTCCCACTGTAACAAGGCTTATCACAGTCCCGAGCCAAACCCTTGACGACAAAGGCGTCCCCCTGAAGCCAATAAAGCTCTGATACCAAATGTAAATTCTAACCTTGTACAATATCTACTGCAAACTGATATTAAAGAACAGAAAAGATACAATGGCAAATACAAACATTACACAGAGATTTTTCACCTGGAAATCCAAACCGGGAAAACCAGCATATATTATATTGATACATTGTGTTACATTGTTTACAATACAATATACATATAGGAGCCAGTGTCATCCAAAAACCTAACCCAATGACCTGGATTAGTCCAAAACCCTAATTCCTTAACCGAAAATAGAAAATCATCGGCAAAAAACCATGTGCCGAAAAACCACCTAATATCATGTGGTCCCGGAAATATGTTGTCCCGGAAATATGTCGGCCCGAAACTGGCGAAAATATGTCGGCCAAAAAAAATTTTCTTTGCACACAACATATCAATAGCCCCCACTAAAATTAATGTGGTCCACAAACATTCCTAAGGGCATCTAATGAATGACATACAAGGGAAACTAGTACTACAATTGGTGATGCAACTAGCACTGCAACTAGCATGAAGTAACCAGGGCTACAACTGGCATGAAGTAACTCGCACGAAGCAACTGGCATCAAGTAACTCGCACGAAGCAACTGGCATTGCAACTGCAACCACTTTAGCCAATGGTATTGCAATTGATGATGCAACTGGCACTGCAACTGCAACCGCTGCAGCTACTGCTACTGTAATTGGTGATGCAACTGCTTCTGCAACTGCAACTGGTGATGCAAATGGCACTGCAACTGGCACTACAACTGCAACTAGTACTGCAGACCTAGGATTTTATGAGGAAACAGTATTTTTTTTCTTAATTTCATAATTTTGAACATCTGATCTGGGGGAAATATGCGCGCTACTTAGGAGACCTTCTTGATGGGTTCAGTAACTTCTCAACGAGATTGACAATGGGGGAAACTGAGGACCTTCCTTCCATCGATTAGACTGTTACCAAGGAAACTAGCTCTGAAACCATGTTAAAATTTTGGTACGCTCGTTTAACCATAGAGAATGTCACATCATTGTCACCCAACCATAGGCATTCACATATACCACCCCCGAGCACAATAACCTTTTCTTAGATAGAATGATTCCAGGAAGTCCATACTAGAACCAGGAGATAAACCCTAACCATAAATACCATTGTTGTAGAAGCAACACAATACCAAGAGAACATACCTCTACTAATAGAAGCATGCATTTACCAAGAGAAGCACACAAGAGAGATAGCGGAAAGATTGAGATTACAACACGGAAACTGTTGCACTACCCTCTCCAAACTTGCACCTCCTTTTGTTGCAACTCCAGCTGCTACAGCTACTACTCCTCAGACTTGCGCCCTCCTTTTGTTGAGTGAGTGTGTGTAAAAATGAGGAGCTCCTCGCCTCTATTTATACTAGTTTTCCAAGGTGTCTTTTCATGTGGGGATGACCTCACTTTCTGGAGACTTTTAATACTTTATTATTATTCTCTTTGGGACAACTTCTCCTCTTCTAGGGTTTTCACACATTTGTTTAATGGTTCTCTTACCTCCGAAATATTCTATTCTAAGTACAAAGGTTACACTTGGAGGTTAATACCTCTTGTAGCTACCAAAACATCAACATGCACATGTAGAGGATGGCACCATGTTTGAGGACGATGTGATATTTGCTTATGTGCCATATTTGGGAGATGATCTATTGGATTCTTTTCAATTTTTGTGGATGATTTCACAATTAGCTTTTCATGGATGATCATTGATTTACCTAGTAAGTGTTCTTTCTATGTCTTTGATGGTTTATGTTGTCTATGCTTGACTTATGCCCCGAATGGCCCTTGAATGTCATTCATTAGACACCCTTTGTGAATGGTTGTAGACCACATTAGTGTTAGTGGGCACCCACTAACACTAATGTGGTCCACAACCATTCACTAAGGGTGTCTAATGAATGACATTCAAGGGCCATTGGGGGCATAAGTCAACAATAGAAAACATATCATTAGCCCCCACTAACATTAATGTGGTCCACAACCATTCCTAAGGGCATCTAATGAATGACATGCAAGGGAAACTAGTACTGCAATTGGTGATGCAACTAGCACTGCAACTGGCATGAAGTAACCAGGACTGCAACTGGCATGAAGTAACTCGCACGAAGTAACTGGCATTGCAACTGCAACCACTGCAGCCACTGGTATTGCAATTGGTGATGCAACTGGCATTGCAACTACAACCGTTGCAGCTACTGCTACTGTAATTGGTGATGCAACTGCTTCTGCAACTGCAACTGGTGATGCAAATGGCACTGCAACTGGCACGAATCAACTAGAACTGCAACTGGCACTACAACTGCAACTAGTACTGCAGACCTAGGGTTTTATGAGGAAATAGTATTTTTTTTTTTAATTTCATAATTTTGAAGATCTGATCTAGGGGAAATATGCACGCTACTTAGGAGACCTTCTTGATGGGTTCAGTAACTTCTCAACGAGATTGACAATGGGGGAAACTGAGGACCTTCCTTCTAGCGGTTACATTGTTACCAAGGAAACTAGCTCTGAAACCATGTTAAAATTTTGGTATGCTCGTTTAACCATAGAGAATGTCACATCATTGTCACCCAACCATAGGCATTCACATATACCACCCCCGAGTAAAATAACCTTTTCTTAGATAGAATGATTCCAGGAAGTCCATACTAGAACCAAGAGATAAACCCTAACCATAAATACCACTGTTGTAGAAGCAACACAATACCAAGAGAACGTACCTCTACTAATAGAAGCATACATTTACCAAGAGAAGCACCCAAGAGAGATAGCAGAAAGATTGAGATTGCAACAAGGAAACTGTTGCACCACCCTCTCCATACTTGCACCTCCTTTTGTTGCAACTCCAGCTACTACAGCTACTACTCCTCAGACTTGCGCCCTCCTTTTGTTGAGCGAGTGTGTATAAAAATGAGGAGCTCCTAGCCTCTTTTTATACTAGTTTTCCAAGGTGTCTTTTCATGTGGGGATGACCTCACTTTCTGGAGCCTTTTAATACTTTATTATTATTCTCTTTGGGACAACTTCTCCTCTTGTAGGGTTTTCACACATTTGTTTAATGGTTCTCTTACTTCCGAAATATTCTATTCTAAGTACAAAGGTTACACTTGGAGGTTAATACCTCTTGCAGCTACCAAAACATCAACATGCACATGTAGAGGATGGCGCCATGTTTGAGGATGATGTGATATTTGCTTATGTGCCATATTTGGGAGATGATCTATTGGATTCTTTTCAATTTTGCGGATGATTTCACGGTTAGCTTTTCATGGATGATCATTGATTTACCTAGTAAGTGTTCTTTCTAAGTCTTTGATGGTTTATGTTGTCTATGCTTGACTTATGCCCCAAATGGCCCTTGAATGTCATTCATTAGACACCCTTTGTGAATGGTTGTAGACCACATTAGTGTTAGTGGGCACCCACTAACACTAAATTGGTCCACAACCATTCACTAAGGGTGTCTAATGAATGACATTCAAGGGCCATTTGGGGCATAAGTCAAGCATAGACAACATATCACCAACCCCCACCAACATTAATGTGGTCCACAACCATTCACTAGGGGAGTTTAATGAACGACATACAAGGTAAACTGGTACTGTAATTGGTGATGTAACTGGCACTGCAACTTGAACTGGTATTGCAAACCTAGGGTTTTATGAGGAAAGGCTATTTTTTTTTTAATTTTAGAATTTTGAAGATCTTATCAGGGGGAAATATGCGCCCTACTTAGCCGACCTTCTTGATGGGTTCAGTAACTGCTCAATGAGCTTGACAATGGGGGAAACTAAGGACCTTCCTTCCAGCGGTTAGACTGTTACGAAGGAAACTAGCTCTGAAACCATGTTAAAATTTTGGTATGCTCATTTAACCATATATAATGTCACATCATTGTCATCCAATCATAGGCATTCACATATTCCACCCTCAAGCACAATAACCTTTTCTTAGATATAATGATTCTGGCAAGTCCATACCAGAACCAAGAGATAAACCCTAACCAGAAATACCACTACTGTAGCAGCAATACAATACCAAGAGAACATACCTCTACTAATAGAAGCGTACATTTACCAAGAGAAGCACACAAGAGAGATACCAAAAAGACGGAGATTACACCACGACAACTGCTACACAACCCTCTCAAACTTGTGCCCTCCTTCTGTTGAGTGAGTGTGTGTACAAATGAGGAGCTCCTAGCCTCTATTTCTAATGCCAAGGTGTCTTTTCATGTGGGGCCGACCTCACTTTCTGGAGCCTTTTAATACTTTATTATTATTCTCTTTGGGTCGACTTCTCTTCTAGGGTTTTCACACATCTGTTTAATGGTTCTCTTACTTTAGGAATATTCTATTTTAATTACAAAGGTTACACTTGGAGGTTAATACCTCTTGCAGCTACCAAAACATCAATATGCACATGCAGAGGATGGAGTCATGTTTGAGGATGATGTGATCTTTGCTTGAGTCGACCTAGATTTTGGATGATGAGTTGGCACCTTGTGTATGAGGGGATGTGACTTTCTTGATGAGGAGGCATGACCTTCGATGATGCTTTACACCTTTTGGGAGAGAAACATGACTTTTGGAATTTTTTACCCCTTGAGGAGATGGCATCGCCCTCTTTTAGCCTTCTACACTCACACACGTGGCACTTTTAGTGGACGTTTTCATATTTTAGCATGATATCATGGTTTTACAAGAATTTTTGGGGGTCATCCTAACACCTATCCACCTTGTATCATGGACTCTTATGTTTTAGAGGCTTCTCAAAGAAGTGTAGAAGTTGGTTTCCTTGTATATATAGATGGAGTGCTACCTTATTGCAAACCATAACACAACATGTGGACAATCACTACTAGTCTTCTCTCCTCTACTTCCCTTTCACTATGGATGACTTATGCGCCTTATTTGGGAGATGATCTATTGTATGCTTTTCAATTTTTGTGGATGATTTCACGATTAGCGTTTCATGGATGATCATTGATTTACCTAGTAAGTGTTATTTCTAAGTGTTTGATGGTTTATGTTGTCTATGCTTGACTTATGCCCCCAATGGCCCTTGAATGCCATTCATTAGACACCCTTTGTGAATGGTTGTAGACCACATTAGTGTTAGTGGGCGCCCACTAACACTAATTTGGTACAAGAACATTCACTAAGGGTGCCTAATGAATGAAATTCAAGGGCCATTGGGGGCATAAGACAAGCATATACAACATATCACCAGCCCCCACTAACATTAATGTGGTCCACAACCATTCGCTAAGGGCATCTAATGAATGACATACAAGGAAACTAGTACTGCAACTGGTGATGCAACTGGCACTGCAACTGGCACAAAGTAAAGGACACTGCAACTAGCACAAAGTATATGGCTCGAAGCAACTGAAACCGTTGCAGCTACTGGTACTGCAACTATTACCGCAATTGGTGATGCAACTAGCACTATAAGTGGCACGAAGAAATTGGGACGAAGAAATTGGCACTCCAACTGGCTTTGCAACTGCAACTAGTATTGCAAACCTAGGGTTTTATGAGGAAACCCTATTTTTTTTTAATTTCAGAATTTTGAAGAACTGATCCGGGGGAAATATGCGCCCTACTTAGGCGACCTTTTTTATGTGTTCAATAACTGCTCAACGAGATTGACAATGGGGAAAATTGAGGATCAGAAGTTTTGAAACCATGTTAAAGTTTTGGTATGCTCATTTAACCATAAACAATGTCACATCATTGTCTAAGTTGTATTGTACATTTTTAAGGAACATCCTATGATTCAATCTTAAACTAATTGTAATGTATGGGTTGGGTTAGATTAACCCATAGATACACAACATAATTGCAAAGGAAGGTAAGCACATAGTGAATATGTTTCCAATTCCATTTTATGTCATCCTAATAATTGGGATTTTTTTATTACTAAATGGTTTATTATAGGTAATTGTTCGACCAACAATTGTATGGATCCATGTATATTAAACATATTTGTTTTTTATCCCAATAACAAACAAATATATTTTCCATCATGTATGACCAAAGCTATCTTCAAACAATTCGAGAAATAAAGTGAACTTATGTATGAACCAAAGCTATCTTCAAGAAATTAGCAGTAATCAAGAAATTATTTCTTACTCGACTCTACCCTAGATCGAGCTAGTGCTTCTTTTCATTAATAGAGAAATGAGAACCGCGTTCGTGTGATAACGTAAGCTAAAACAATTTCGAATTCTTGTTACCTCCGTCCTGTTTCTATCCAGATTTTCGGATTTTGATAACCTGGAAAGCATGAGTCCTTATCATTTAAGATTAAATTAGTAGTCATGAAGAAATTATTTCTTACTAGATTCGACCCTTGCTCTCTGGTTTAAAAAAAAATAATGAAATTATTTCAAACACTCTTCATAGTAGTAACATGATTTATCTTACCTTTGGCACGGCATCGCGATATCAATTTCGTGCATTCCCAAACGTAGATTTCCTTTTGGCCATGTGATCATCGTGGAATTAAAAAAATGCAGTGCACTGCAAAAAAAAAAACCCATAGTTCAAAAGGAAAAAACTAAGAGACCAGATGTTACAAGCTAATAGAAGAAAAAAAGAACCATGCCATACATGCAGGCACGTCAAATAGAGCAATCCAAGACATACATGCAGGCACATGAAACAGGAAAACAGAGCAATCCAAGACAGGAAAATAGAGCAATCCAAGACTGGTCTAAATACTATAAGAAAAGAAACAGGGAGATGGCACAATCCATCAAAGATTTTAAATCAATGGAGCTACGAGTTGGCTTGCTGAATGAATGGTCGTTGGTAGCATGGAGGGAGTGAGTGATTTTTCTAAGAAATTCAAATGAAGCCACGCCTTCTAGAAATTGAATTAGATTTTAAATCAATGGAGCTACGAATTGGCTCGCTGAATGAATGACCATTGGTAGCATGGAGGGAGTGGGTGATTTTCTAAGATAGGTGATGGTAAATAGGTTAGATATATCGGGAGGGATGGATATGATGAATGAGTTTGATTATTTTTTTCATTACATAATTGTTATTATTTAAATTATTTGGTGATATTTTTCTATAAAAAATTAGATTGAGGATATTAATGTTATATATATATTGAAGATTAAACCAATAGGACACCCTTAGACCTTCTCCAAACCTGACTTATTAGATTGCATAATGTCTTTGAACATTTGTCTGGGTAAAAGGGGGTTTGATGCACATGTTGGGATAATTTAATTATTGGAAGTGATTTACATGTTATGATCCATGTGGCTTATGAAACTTTGGAGGGCATACTTGTTGTTACTGCAGGACCTTTCTCGCTGGACAATTACACATGCGGGAATGATTAGCTTGGACCTTCATGGGGCTAGAAGTCCAAAGATGGATGTTGTAACCCTATCCAAAGACAAGAAAACATCAAAGATTTGCACCAGGAAGAAATAAGGACGTCACCTTTGAAGCACCCTGGCAGACCTAGACCCGGGGGGATTTTAATTTTCCACCTAGACGTTGACCTTTGAGAGCCCATGACATCACCATCATGACCCTGCACGTCATCCAGAGCTAGGGCTTGCATTTTGAGGGTAGTTGTGAGCTAGTTGCACGTGTGGGCATCATCCAGGGCATTTGGAGGCTAAACATTCAACATCTGGAGCCCAACGTTCCACCTTATGGGCTCAACGTCACCCTAGAAGGGAATGATGTCACCCTTGGAAGTGTTTTTATATGCTGATTAATTTTATTTTTGTCTAATTTGAATTTATTTATAAATTGGCCAGGTCAACCTTTATTTGACTTGAAATTAATTAAAGGTCACCAATTTTGTATAAATAAACAAAAAGTACATTCATTTTTTCACAACTCCTCACACAGAAGGAGAGGTCTGAAATTTGCGCCCTAGTTAGGGATAGTGGCTGAAATTGTGAGGCGCACTCTTGTATAAGGCTGATGTTTTGAAAGTGGATCAATATTGGAAGCTTTTGTGGTGATCTTGCATGGTATTTTCATGATTATTCTTGGTGCAAGTAGGTAAAATCTGCATTCTTTGTCATTTATTGAATGGTTTATGTATGGTTTCATTTTCTCGTACAAGATTATGAGATTGCATGGTATACTTAATGCTTGAAGTAAGGAACTTAAATTGCTACTTTCTTACTTTCTATTTGTTAAATTTTTTCATTGATTTGATCTAGTAACTAGGAAAACCCTAGAGCCCTAATTTGCTAGCACTCCAAGGTTTTGCCTAGTTATCTTTGCCTAAGATTTTCCCATAAGAAGTCTAAGGATAACAAGGTGTTAGGACCTAGAATTTCCTACACCCTAGTATCTTGTTTGTTTAGAAAAATGCATAGGGGGACTTAAGTTACTACTTCTCCTACGCACTCTCCCTCTTAGACTTTTGCGCACTATCAAAATTGATTTGCAGCCATAGAAGAAGTCTCCACTTGACTACATAAGCCCTAGAAGGCACTAGTTCTAGCCTCTCTCTTATTGAAGGATTGATCAAACACTCAAACACTCTTCTCCTGAGCTTTTACTAACTATAAATAACCTTAACTTAGCCTAGATCACTAATATATTTTCTGTTGTTACAAAATATTACTACAGCCATCTAACTACAACAATTTTTCTTCAAAATTGACCTTTAATGCTAGTTAGACACCTCATAAATTGCATGTGACAATTGATTATCATTTTTCCTATTAAAATATAACTTTTTATTGTCTTTTTCAAGCAATTCTGAGGCATATTTCTTCCAACTGTTACAAAATATTTATTGTTGTTGTAAACTCTCGTATTGTTGCAATTTTATATCAGCTAGCTTATATTTCAAAGTTTCATGGTCTTATGAAGCACTAACATCATTTTTTACTTGAAAGTTGCCATATTTTTCTTTCAGGTACTACAACTGGCATGAAGTAACCAACACTGCAACTAGCACAAAGTATATGGCTCGAAGCAACTACAATCGTTGCAACTACTGGTACTGCAACTATTACCGCAATTGGTGATGCAACTGGTGATGCAACTAGCACTATAACTGGCATGAAGTAACTAGGATGAAGAAATTGGCACTACAACTGGCATTGCAACTACAACTAGTATTGCAAACCCAGGGTTTTATGAGGAAACCCTATTTTTTTTTAATTTCAGAATTTTGAAGAACTGATCCGGGGGAAATATGTGCCCTACTTAGGCGAACTTTTTTATGGGTTCAATAACTGCTCAACGAGATTGACAATGGGGGAAATTGAGGATCAGAAATTTTGAAACCATGTTAAAGTTTTGGTATGCTCATTTAACAATAGACAATGTCACATCATTGTCAAAGTTGTATTGTACTTTTTTAAGGAACATCCTATGATTCAATCTTAAACTAATTGTAATGTATGGGTTGGGTTAGATTAACCCATAGATACACAACATAATTGCAAAGGAAGGTAAGCACATAGTGAATATGTTTCTAATTCCATTTTATGTCATCCTAATAATTGGGAATTTTTTATTACTAAATGGTTTATTATAGGTGCTTGTTCGACCAACAACTAGTACTACATACCTAGGGATTTATGAGGAAACAATTTATTTTTTTTAATTTCATAATTTTGAAGATCTGATCTGGGGGAAATATGCGCCCTACTTAGGAGACCTTCTTGACGGGTTCAGTAACTTCTCAACGAGCTTGACAATGGGGGAAACTGAGGACCTTCCTTCCACCGATTAGACTGTTACCAAGGAAACTAGCTCTGAAACCATGTTAAAATTCCGGTATGCTTGTTTAACAATAGACAATGTCACATCATTGTCACCCAACCATAGCCATTGACATATACCACCCCCGAGCACAATAACCTTTTCTTAGATAGAATGCTTCCAGGAAGTCCATACTAGAACCAAGAGATAAACCCTAACCATAAATACCACTGTTGTAGAAGCAACACAATACCAAGAGAACGTACCTCTACTAATAGAAGCATATATTTACCAAGAGAAGCACACAAGAGAGATAGTAGAAAGACTAAGATTCCAACACGGAAACTGTTGCACCACCCTCTCCATACTTGCACCTCCTTTTGTTGCAACTCCAGCTACTACTCCTCAGACTTGCGCCCTTCTTTTGTTGAGTGAGTGTGTGTAAAAATGAGGAGCTCCTAGCCTCTATTTATACTAGTTTTCCAAGGTGTCTTTTCATGTGGGGATGACCTCACTTTCTGGAGCCTTTTAATACTTTATTATTATTCTCTTTGGGCCAACTTCTCCTCTTCTAGGGTTTTCACACATTTGTTTAATGGTTCTCTTACTTCCGAAATATTCTATTCTAAGTACAAAGGTTACACTTGGAGGTTAATACCTCTTGCAGCTACCAAAACATCAACATGCACATGTAGAGGATGGCGCCATGTTTGAGGATGATGTGATATTTGCTTATGTGCCATATTTGGGAGATGATCTATTGGATTCTTTTCAATTTTTGTGGATGATTTCACGGTTAGCTTTTCATGGATGATCATTGATTTACCTAGTAAGTGTTCTTTCTAAGTCTTTGATGGTTTATGTTGTCTATGCTTGATTTATGCCCCCAATGGTCCTTTAATGTCAATTATTAGACACCCTTTGTGAATGGTTGTGGACCAAATTAGTGTTAGTGGGCGCCCACTAACACTAATGTGGTCCACAACCATTCACTAAGGTTGTCTAATGAATGACATTCAAGGGCCATTGGGGGCATAAGTCAAGCATAGACAACATATCACCAACCCCCACCAACATTAATGTGGTCCACAACCATTCACTAAGGGAGTTTAATGAATGACATACAAGGGAAACTGGTACTATAATTGGTGATGCAACTGGCACTACAACTGGAACTAGTATTGCAAACCTAGGGTTTTATGACAAAAGGCTATTTTTTTTTTAATTTTAGAATTTTGAAGATTTGACCAGGGGGAAATATGCGCCCTAGTTAGCCGACCTTCTTGATGGGTTCAGTAACTTCTCAATGAGCTTGACAATGGGGGAAACTAAGGACCTTCCTTCCAACGGTTAGACTGTTACGAAGGAAACTAGCTTTGAAACCATGTTAAAATTTTGGTATGCTCATTTAACCATATATAATGTCACATCATTGTCATCCAATCATAGGCATTCACATATTCCACCCCCGAGCACAATAACCTTTTCTTAGATATAATGATTCCAGCAAGTCCATACCAGACCCAAGAGGTAAACCCTAACTAGAAATACCACTACTATAGCAGCAATACAATACCAAGAGAACGTACCTCTACTAATAGAAGCATACATTTACCAAGAGAAGCACACAAGAGAGATACCAGAAAGACTGAGATTACACCATGACAACTGCTACACCACCCTCTCAGATTTGCGCCCTCCTTTTACTGAGTGAGTGTGTGTACAAATGAGGAGCTCATAGCCTCTATTTATAGTGCCAAGGTGTCTTTTCATGTGGGGCCTGTTAGCAAATATTTTTGTCTTGGGCACAAAATTACCCAGGTCTGCAAGTTGTGCGAGAAGCACCTAAGCGCAGCATGGAGAAATCTCTTTTTAGGTTACAAGTCAAGCGAGCGGGTGAAGTTTTGTTGTCGAGCAACCGAGACCCATCTATAAAGTTGAACGATGGTCGCCAAGATCTCGGGGCTACCAAGTTACCCGAGGTATAGCATCAGAGAAAGCACCCAGAATCGGGCCCATGGTTTTGGCGCCTAGTCACAAAGGAGTAGGCCTGGAGGAGGGGCGCTAAGGTTTATAATTTGGCAAGACGGGTCCCGAAGAGCCGAGAGTGATCTTAATCGTTCATTCTGGAGGGACACGTGGTGTGCGATTAGGCTCTCTACCTTTTCACCCATCGCGACTTTGAAGCATAGAGAGCAGCTCCTTCATATCCCCGAGACGCGAAGTGTCGAAGACGTCCTGGACCCGGGCCCACAGTAGTACCGAATTAGTTCATGACCATCAGATCAGAGAGGGGCGCATCGCACCCATTAGGCCCTCTCGGAATTTTGCCCATTGCAACTTCGAAGAGGAAGGATCTGCTCCTTCCTATCCACGAACCCTGAAATGCCAAAAGCACCTTTGAAGATAAGCATAAGGTCACAACCCGTAGTCGCTTGAAGGCAATAGAAAGAGCTACGTGAAGGGCGGAGGTGCCAGGTTTAGCTGCAGGAGGGATCACCATGTTCTCCAGGTGCCAGTTCAACTTGATCTCAACTCTGATACCTTCTCGGAGTAAATGAAGAAGAGAGAGGGTGGTTGAAACCTCACCTCACTCGTTAATTGCAAGGTATGGATGTCCCGGCGGGAAGTCTGCCCGAGATGGTCCCTTGTACTAATTCTTTCCACAGAAGCCATGCCGAGTCCTTGACTCACCAGGGAAGCTTGCGCATGTTAATCTAGCATTTAAGGGCTCAACTACCCCCTGGCACGAGCCATGCAAAATTAAGGTGGCGTATGACAGAGGAGTGCAGGCCAGATTTGATTGAAGAGATGCCTCATCCTGAAAGTCTAGGAGGCCTCTGATGGGAAAATGTTTAGGAGTATATATACTTTGTTTTGATATTTTTCAAAGTATCAATGGTAGAGCGAAGCTCCCGATTGTAAAGTTTTAATAGACACTCTAGTTCTCTGGTTATGCATCTGTATGTAAGATTTCTTGTCTAATGACAGACAGTTTCCTTACCCCATCTAGTTTTCATCTCATACTGAGGGAGTTCATGATTGACTGATTCACATGAATTATTACAATTATGTTACGATAAAGGATTTATTGTTGCATTGTTGTATTCTCCGATTTTCTGCGTTTGAATGTAAGAAGATCTTGCGTTTAGATTTTTTCTCCTACAGTCTGTTAGAAACCTGATGTTTACGACAGACCTTTACAATTCTCTTATACAAGTCTTCCCCCTACTCACCCTTACTACAACTCACTGTCTGAAGTTTATCTAAGGCCTCACTTGCCCATGCATGCCTGGCCTAGTTTCGGAGTTAGAACAACATTGTTTTGAGTTAACTTCCATTCGATCACCCCTTTTTATAAACAAATCGTGACATAAACTGATGGGCGTCGGGCTCTGCTCCTGCTGTAATCCAGGAGTGACTTCTGACGCTAACATTTCTGGCGCCGTTGTCGGGGACGAAGTTGAAATTTTTCCCCGAGATTGAATGACATTGAGCCTTTGATTCTGAAGGTGCATTAGGTATCAGAACCTTTGAAGATTGTTACTACGCACCTGGCGACTCCATTGTGACGACTCCACTATGGCAAACCTCTCGTGTTAATTGTGGCTTTTAGAGGCAGACACACGCGGTCCCATCCACAGCTGCCTCTAGCTACACCTGAAACTGATCCGGAGGCAGTTCTCAGAAAAGGAAATGCCTCTAAAGGAGAAACTTTCACCGCTGAACCAGGTAATCCGCCATCTCCTTCTGTAGTAACTCCATTTTCTCATCCTCAGTTTCTTAGCAGACCTTTTTCTGAAGTTTTCCATTTCCTGAATTTCGAGAGTGTTCCTGTTGAGTCTTCCCCCCCTGGTCTAGGATTGGAGGGAGAAACCCTTGTCACTCCCCTCTCCCTTGAAGTTGTACCTTGGCTTAGACCCAGGACCACAAAAGATTTCCCCACTCCTAGCTTTACCACTCCTCCTCTTGTTACTGTTGTCGCTTCTGCACAAAGAGAAGCATATGCTGACTTAAGCCCGTCATCCTTCTCCCTAAATCCCCTATTGTTCCCCATTCCACTTAAGAGCTCATCCCCAATATACCCTTTTTGGGTTCCTTCTCCTCCGAGTTCTCCTCCACGTAATATCCCTATGGCAGGATAAAATCCCCCTATGACCAGAATGGAGGCTATTATAGCCGCTAGCTATGCTCCCCTTGTGTTACCCCAGCCTCTCAATCCCCTCCCAGCAGATGGTTACCTCAATAAACTGCCCAAGTTTATAGGCGAGGGGGACATAACTGCATAAGAACACCTAGAAGCCTTTTACAGTTTTACAGATGATAATGTTATCATGCATGCAGACATATGGATGAGGATTTTTGTCCATAGTCTTCAAGGCGAGGCTAGAAAATGGTTTAAGGCCCTACCTCCTGGATCTATTGATGGGATCGAAGCTTTGGATAATGCCTTTTTGAGACAGTGGGGAGATAAAAAAGACTTCATGTATTACATGACAGAGTTTGGGCCTTTAAAGAGAAATGAAGGAGAGTCTGTCTCTGACTTCTCCAAGAGATTCAATAAAATGTACAATAAAATCCCTGCCGAGATAAAACCCTCCAAAGCCTCTGCAAAGATCACTTATGCTAGCGCCTTTGATCCCGATTTATGCCTCCTATTGAGGGAAATAAGAGCCGCTACTCTGGCCCACATGCAGGATGCAGTCGTGGAGGTAGAATCTAACATATTGGTTGTTGATCGACTTAGGAACACTGATGATAGAAACATATCCAGGCAGAGGCCTGAAGCTTCCCCATCTGATTCCTCTTTCCTGCCCCTTCAGACAGATGAGACAACTAGAGTGCAAAAATCACTTTCTGTCAGGATGGAAAGGTGGGAATTAGAAGGGAAGCCCATCTACAGAAACCCCCAAAATACAGATAGCAGAGGTTTCAGGAAGCCTAATAACAATGTGCCATGGGCTTTCCCAAGGGAACATAAGAGAAGAGATAGAGATGATCAGAGGATTCAAACCCCTCTCCAGAACAACCTAGTTTCTCATGAGGAAGGGGAGGAGGTGGATGAAGTCGACCCTGAGATCCACTGCATCGAGGACACTTCCCCATTTCCTCATTTGACTTAATCTGCATATGAAGAATCCCTTATCAACACTCAAATCAACGAGTTGAGTAGAGGGGGAAAAGGCAGCAACACTCCTAACAGATATAATCTCAGGTCAAGAAAGAAAGAAGGGAATTTTGATAGCCAGGATCAACCCCTCATAGCAAAAAGACCTACTAAAGCTACAACAACCACTACTGAAGGAAAGAAAACTCAAACTACTTTGCTAGCAGCCAAGGAACCTGTCTCTGAGGTAAGGGAAGCTCCTAAGCTATTCCCTCCTTCAATTTTGAGCATGAGATTCAGAAGATCAGAATCCCTGTACCCTTATCCGAACTAGTTAAAAATGAAGATTTCAAAAGGCCCCTCTCCAAGATGCTACAATATGAGCCCCCCCAGCCTTCCACGGACTCAATAAATATCCAAGATGAAAAGCCAGCAGTTCTCCTAGGTCCCATGGTAGAAGACAGAGATGATTCATCCCCTCCTTTCTACACATCCCTGAACATACATGATAAAGTGCTACATAACTACCTCATGGATTCAAGAGCTTCCCATAACCTTATGCCCAAAATAGTAATGGAAGAATTGGGATTGGAGGTGACAAAGACTTATCATGATTTGTACTCTTTCGATTCGAGGGTGTAGTGTCTGGGAGTCATCAAAGACCCGGTGGTCTCTTTGTTTCAGTTGCCCATGAAGAGTGTGGTCATGGATATTGTGGTAGCTGATGTCCCCCCCAAATTCGGCATGTTGTTGTCAAGATCTTGGATTAAAAAGCTTGGAGGAACATTACAGATGGATCTCACGTATGCAACCATTCCAGTCTTCGGAAGGGAACAAAGGAGGTTATATAGGGAAGCTCAGTTGGCCTACATTGTTAGTGACGAAGCAAAGCCCACCAATCATCCTATCTTCGCACTTGACACTGATTTGGGGTCTAGTTTATTGCAGCTCACTGATGCTCCTGAAGACCCTGTCCAAGTCAGAAAGCAGCCCAATCTTAATTATCAGATTCCCCCTCCAACCATCTCTGTTTGGAAGATGTTCTTCGATGGAGCTTCTTCTAGCGAAGGCGCTGGCGTTGGAGTGGTTTTCATATCCCTGTCATACAAACTGGAATTTGAAACTACCAACAATGTGGAAGAATATGAAGCTCTTGTTCTGGGTATGAGGGTTGCAAAAGAAATTGGAATTAAAGAGATAGCAGTATTTGGAGATGTTGAGTTGATTATCTAGCAAGTCAGAAATGTTTATCGTGCTAATCACCCTTGGCTCAGAAATTACGGAAATGAGGTATGGGACCCGATTGATAATTTCTTCTTGGATTTTAACATTTCTTTCATTCCGAGGGGGGAAAACACTTCAGCCAATTCTTTAGCTGTCTCAGCTAGTTTGCTCAAAGTTCCTCTGCCGCCTATGGTCAAATATGATGTTGAAATAAAATATAGGCCCTCTGTACTGGACAATGTCAAGCATTGGAAGGTATTCGAAGATGATATGGAAATAAAAAAAAATCTTCAATCTGTTGATGAATTTTCTGCGTTGCACGTTGATTAGGATTACGACCTGGAAGGTGACCCTCACCCTGAGGTGTTTTTAAATGAAATTGCTAATCACCAGATTATTCAGCTGCCTAGCAATCACATTTTGAGGGGACTAGTCCCTTTAGAAAGATTGTTCGATGGGAATGATGTGGCAGTAAAGGGTAAGGTTTCAAATGAAGGTGTCGACACAGCTAAGTGTGACATTGGCACACAGGAGTAGCCCAAGTTTGTCAAATTATCAAGCAGCCTGACCAATGAACAGAGGGAGGAATATACTGAGTTATTAAGGGAATTCATTGATGTGTTTGCATGGACCTATGAAGACCTCAAGACTTATGACACATCTGTCATTGAGCACAAGATCCCATTGAACGAAGAGGCTAGGCCATTCAGATAGAAGCACAGACAGATAAATCTCATGTTGTTTCCCATCATGGAGAGAGAAGTGAAGAAATTGTTGGATGCCCAAATCATTGTCCCCTTGAGATATTCTAAATGGGTGGCCAATTTGGTCCCGGTGACGAAGAAAAGTGGAGAAATCAGGCTTTATGTCGATTTCAGGAACCTGAACAGGAGCTCAAAGAAAGACAACTACCCCTTGCCCAACATGGAGCAAATACCACATAGGGTAACTGGTGCATCTAGGATATCCATGATTGATGGTTTTTCTGCTATAATCAAATATCAGTCATACCTGAGGACAGAGAAAAAATGGCCTTCACCACTCCTTGGGGCACATTCATGTATGTCAAAATGCCTTTTGGATTGATGAATGCAGGAGCAACATTTCAGTGATCCATGGACATAACCTTCATTGGGGAGAAAGATAAGTTTGTGGTGATCTATCTAGATGACATAACAGTCTTCTCCAGGTCTGACAGAGAGCATTGCTGTCATCTGAGAAAAGTTTTTTTGAAGTGTCGTAGGTTTGGCCTATCCTTAAACCCCAAGAAATCTTTGTTTGCTATGAAAGAGGGGAAGCTATTAGGCCATATAGTATCAGCAGAGGGAGTGAGGATTGATCCTAGCAGGGTAGAGGCAATTCAAACCCTGTCACTTCCTAGATCTAAGAAGGAAGTTCAGGCCTTTTTGGGGAAGATTAATTTCCTGAGGATATTCGTCTCAAATTTTGCTGAGTTGGTGAAACACATCACAGCCATGCTCAGGAAGGGAAATGAAGTGAAATGGACCGATGAACCCAGGGAATCTTTTATCCAAATAAAAAGGGCATTGACTGAGGCACCTGTGCTGATCAGTCCTGACTATTCCAAAGAGTTCCTACTTTTATTTTTTGCTTCTTTTGATACAGTAGCAGTGAGGAAGGGCGAGAGCAACCCATTGCCTTCTTCAACAAGGCATTAAGAGATGCAGAGATCAGGTATGAAATCATGGAAAAATAGGCCTATGCCTTAGTGAAAGCTCTCAAAGCTTTCAGAGTCTATGTCCTGCACTCAAAAGTGACTGCATACATTCCTTCAGCCTCTGTGAAGGACATCCTTGTACAGCACGACATAGACGAGAGGAGGATTAAGTGGATAGCCAAGATCCTGGAGTTTGACTTGGAGATAAGGCCTACCAAATTGATTAAAGGTCAAGGCTTAGCCAAGTTGTTGGCTGAAGTAAATTGCAGAGCCTTGGGAGTAGATTTCATCAATGCATGTTCAGAAAATCAACAGAATCAGATGTCTGATGTAAACCCTCAAACAGAACCCCTGTTGGCTCGATGTCCTTGGTATAAGGATGTTATATATTTTTTGTAAGAGTTGCGGCCTCCAGATGGCCTGCAAAGAAACAAGGCAAGAGCTCTGAAGCTCAAAGCAGTTAGATACTACCTTGTCGATCAAATTTTATACTGGAAAGACCCCCTGGGGGTGCTTTTAAAATGCATGAATCCGCAAGAGGTTGACAGGATCATGGTTGAATTTCATAGCGGCCTATGCAGAGGGCACCATTTCTGGAAGACCACAGCTCACAAAATTCTCAGAGCTGGGTACTACTAGCCCACCTTGTTCATTGATGTCTGTAGAGAAGTTAGAGCCTGCATCCCATGCCAAAAATTTTCAGGAAAGCAACAACTCAAATCTCTACCTTTAAAGCCTGTAGTTGTTTTCAGACCTTTCCAGCAATGGGGCCTAGATTTTATTGGAGAAATCCACCCTTCTTCCAGTGGGCAACACAGATGGATCCTGACTGCTACAAATTTCTTTACTAAGTGGATCGAAGCTATCCCCACCTGGAGTGCTTCCCACAAGGTAATTATTGGATTCCTGGAAGACCTCATCACAAGATTCGGTTGCCCAAGAAAGATTGCTACTGATAACGCAACCTCACTCAAGGCTAAACCGTTAGCCAAGTTCTGTGAGCAATTTGGGATCAAACTAATTCACTCTACCCCATACTATCCTCAGGGCAATGGTTTAGAAGAGTCCTCCAACAAAAGCCTGATAAGGATTACCAAAAGACTATTGGAGGACAACAAAAGGGCCTGGGATTCAAAGTTGAAATTCGCTCTATGGGCCGATCGAGTGACCACAAAGAGATCTATAGGCATCTCCCCTTTCCAATTAGTTTATGGAGCAGAAGTTGTTTTCCCTTCTCAGCTAGCCATTCCTATAGCAAATTTCTTCCAGGATCATCAAGAAGAGCATGATCACATGATCAGAAGAGTTCATCAACTGGTGGAAGTCCAGCAGGCCAGAGAGCAGGTAATGGACAGAATTCAGGACCATCAGCAGAAGGTCAAACTGGCTTTTGATAGGAAAGTCAAGAAGAAAGAGTTTGAGATCGGGGATTTGGTGCTTAAGTGGGATGCACCGATGCAAGAAAAGGGAAAACACGGCAAGTTTGACACCCTATGGATTGGGCCTTTCAAAATCTCTGAGGTTTTCTCAAACAACACATACAGGTTGCAGGATTTGGAGGGTGAAGAGGTTTTCAACAACCCAGTAAATGGGCATTTTCTGAAGAAATGTTTTGTTTGAGCCTTAGACGGCTCCTTTGTTTGTAAATATTGTCCTTTTGGTTCTTTGTTCATTTTCCTTTTTATTATTTCTGGCTTAGTAAATGACACCATAGTCGAATAGCAAGGCACTGAAGTTGTAAATGAGTTCTTAGAGCATCACAGGGATGACTCTATCCCCCATGGAGCCTAATGTTAGCAACAATTTTTGTCTTGGGCACGAAAGTACCCAGGTCTGCAGGTTGCGCGAGAAGCGCCCAAGCGCAGCACGGAAAAATCTCTTTTCAGGTTACAAGTCAAGCGAGTGGACGAAGTTTTGTTGTCGAGCAGCCGAGACCCATCTATAAAGTTGATCGATGGTCACTGGGATCTCGGGGCTACCAAGTTACCCGAGTTATAGCGTCAGAGAAAGCACCCAGAATCGGGCCCATGGTTTTGGTGCCTGGTCACAAAGGAGTAGGCGTGGAGGAGGGGCACTAAGGTTTATCATTTAGCAAGACGAGTTCGGAAGAGCCGAGAGTGATCTTAGCCATTCACCCCGGAGGGACACGTGGTGCACGATTAGGCTCTCTACCTTTTTTCCCATCGCGACTTCGAAGCGCAGAAGGCAGCTCCTTCATATCCCTGAGACGCGAACCACCGAAGACATCCCGAACCCGGGCCCACAGTATTACTGAATTAGTTCAGGACCGTCATATCAAAGAGGGGTGCATGGCACCCATTAGGCCCTCTTGGCATTTCGCCCATCGCAACTTCGAAGAGGAAGGATCTGCTCCTTCCTATCCACGAACCCCGAAACGCCAAAAGCACCTTTGAAGATAAGCACAAGGTCACATCCCGTAGTCGCTTGAAGGCAATAGAAAGAGCTACGCAAAGGGCCGAGGCACCGGGTTTAGCTGTAGGAGGGATCACCGTGTTCTCCAGGTGCCAGTTCAACTTGATCTCAACCCTTATACCTACTCAAAGTAAATGAAGAAGAGAGGGAGTGGTTGAAACCTCACCTCACTCGTTAATTGCAAGGTATGGATGTCCCGGCGGAAAGTCTGCCCGAGATGGTCCCCTATACTGATTCTTTCCACAGAAGCCATGTCGAGTCCTCGACTCACCAGGGAAGCCTGTGCACACTAATTCAGCATTTAAGGGCTCAGCTACCCCCTGGCGCGAGCCATGCAGAATTAAGGTGGCGTATGACAGAGGAGTGCAAGCCAGATTTGATAGAAGAGACGCCTCATCCCTAAAGTCTAGGAGGCCTCTGATGGGCAAATGTTTAGGAGTATATATACTTTGTTTTGATATTTTTCAAAGTATCGATGGTAGAGTGAAGCTCCCGATTGTAAAGTTTTAATAGACACTCTAGTTCTCTGGTTATGAATATGTATGTAAGATTTCTTGTTTAATGACAGACAGTTTCCTTACCCCATCTATTTTTCATCTCATACTGAGGGAGTTCATGATTAACTGATTCACATGAATTATTGCAATTATGTTACGATAAAGGATTTATTGTTGCATTGTTGTATTCTCCGGTTTTCTGCGTTTGAATGTAAGAAGATCTTGCATTTAGATGTTTTCTCCTACAATCTGTTAGAAACCTGATGTTTACGACAGACCTTTGCAGTTCTCTTATACAAGTCTTCCCCCTCCTCACCCTTACTACAACTCACTGTCTGAAGTTTATCTAAGACCTCACTTGTCGATGCATGCCTGGCCTAGTTTCGGAGTTAGAAAAACATTGTTTTGAGTTAACTTCCATTCGATCACCCCTTTTTATAAACAAATCATGACATAAACTGATGTGCGTCAGGCTCTACTCCTGCTGCAATCCAAGAGTGACTTCTGACGCTAACAGGGCCGACCTCACTTTCTGGAGCCTTTTAATACTTTATTATTATTCTCTTTGGGTCGACTTCTCTTCTAGGATTTTCACACATCTGTTTAATGGTTCTCTTACTTCAGGAATATTCTATTTTAAGTACAAAGGTTACACTTGGAAGTTAATACCTCTTGCATCCACCAAAACATCAATATGCACATGTAGAGGATGGCGTCATGTTTGAGGATGATGTGATCTTTGCTTGAGTCGACCTAGATTTTGGATGATGAGTTGGCACCTTGTGGATGAGGGGATGTGACTTTATTGATGAGGAGGCATGACCTTCGATGATGCTTTAAACCTTTTGGGAGAGAAACATGACTTTTGGATTTTTGTACCCCTTGAGGAGATGACATCACCCTCTTTTAGCTTTCTACACTTACACACGTGGCACTTTTAGTGGACGTTTTCATATTTTAGCATTATATCATGGTTTTACAAGAATTTTTTGGGGTCATCCTAACACCTATCCACCTTATATCATGGACTCTTATGTTTTAGAGGCTTCTTAGAGAAGTGTAGAAGTTGGTTTCCTTGTATATATAGATGGAGTGCTACCTCATTGCAAACCATAACACAACATGTGGAGAATCACTACTAGTCTTCTCTTCTCTACTTCCCTTTCACTATGGATGACTTATGCACCTTATTTGGGAGATGATCTATTGGATGCTTTTAAATTTTTGTGGATGATTTCACGACTAGCGTTTTATGGATGATCATTGATTTACCTAGTAAGTGTTCTTTCTAAGTCTTTGATGGTTTATGTTGTCTATGCTTGACGTATGCCCCCAATGGCCCTTGAATGCCATTCATTAGACACCCTTTGTGAATGGTTGTAGACCACATTAGTGTTAGTGGGCGCCCACTAACACTAATGTGGTCCAAGAACATTCACTAAGGGTGCCTATTGAATGAAATTCAAGGGCCATTGGGGGCATAAGTCAAGCATATAAAACATATCACTAGCCCCCACTAACATTAATGTGGTCCACAACCATTCACTAAGGGCGTCTAATGAATGACATATAAGGAAACTGCTATTGCAACTGGTGATGCAGTTGGCACTGCAACTGGCACGAAGTAAAGGACACTGCAACTAGCACAAAGTATATGGCTCGAAGCAACTGCAACCGCTGCAGCTACTGGTACTGCAACTATTACCACAATTGGTGATGCAACTGGTGATGCAACTAGCACTATAACTGGCACGAAGTAACTGGGATGAAGAAACTGGCACTACATCTGGCATTGCAACTGCAACTAGTATTGCAGACCTAGGGTTTTATGAAGAAACCTTTTTTTTTTTAATTTCAGAATTTTTAATTACTAATTATAATGTATGGATTGGGTTAGATTAACCCACAGATACACAACATAATTGCAAAGGAAGGTAAGCACCTAATGAATATGTTTCCAAATCCATTTTATGTCATCCTAATAATTGGGAATTTTTTTATTACTAAATGGTTTATTATAGGTAATTGTTCGACCAACAATTGTATGGATCCATGTATATTAAACATATTTGCTTTTATCCCAATAACAAACAAATATATTTTCCATCATGTATGACCAAAGCTATCTTCAAACAATTCGAGAAATAAAGTGAAGATATGTATGAACCAAAGTTTTCATGTAACACCAAATCTACCTTCTAGCCATTCAAGATATAGAAAGAAGAGGATGTTAAAAACATCGTTGACATAGATGCAGTGATTGCATTTTAATTTAAAAGAAAACAAGTCATAAGTTCGCCAAATTTTGATACTTAACTCACTCCACCTCATCCAATGGATGAAGTAATATTTGAGAGCATCAAGCAATGTGTTGGAGCCCAAGACACTCATTTTGAGTGGAAAATGAGATCATAAACGTGAATGGGCAATGTCTCAACATACGAGGTCGAGGTTGTTTTAAGCATCATCACTTGCTACAAAGAGCTTAAAGTTTAGGAGATATGTGGCATTTCTCTTTTCCTTCTTGCATACATATAAATATTCGTTTTCTTTTGACTTTATCCCTATAGAAATAATGATATTGTTAATTATTTATTCTTTTGACTTTATCACTATAGAAATAATGAAATTTTTAATTATTTATCTCATTGCTATAGAGTATATATACAAATAATGGTGTTATGAATTAAATTTATAATCCAAGAAAAAAAAGAGATTTTAAAGTTTTAGAAACTATTTCAAAATGTTAAACTTAATTTATCCAACATACACACTCGCTCATTCAACACATTCTACAGAGGAGGCCCATCAAGAAATCATGTCTATTCATCCCGCAAACAATCAACTGATATGTTAATAAGAGCTTCACTACTTTGTGGATACCCCCATTGGCATAAGAATCATGGTATATTGAGACTTATATTACAAAACATGGAATATCCAACACACACACACATCCCACGGAGGAGGGGGAGATTGAGCAAGTACAAATTCATTCTGCGACCAATCAGCCATTATCTTAGTAGGAGGGCCACTACCCTAGTGGACACCCTCACTGGCATAAGGATCTTGGTATGTGCCCCCACACAACATATATCCAAGAGGAGAGGGAGGCCAAGTAAGGATCATGGTATGTGAACCCACACAACACGCAACATGCTCACATATTCATCTCGCAACTAATCAACTATAATGTTAGTAGGAGAGCCACTACCTCAATGGACACCACAACCACAATCAAACATTATACCATTACACTTGTGAAAATGTATAGAGACAACATAAACTACAATTAAATGCAAAAATATAAATTAATACAGTGTACAACAAGATAAATGGATTTAATTAAACTAAATATAATTTCCTCTACTTAAATTATTTAATTTCACTAATAGCTATAACATGGAAACATAACTAACACTAACCATACACATATAACATTTTACAACCATATAAAGGGTTTCTTTTAAACATATTTATTATTATTGTATATCATGAAGTGCTCCAAATAATTTTTTTATCAAATGTATTTTTTTTAAATTTGCATTGAAGAAGAGGAAGAAATGTATCGGTCGAGTTGTCATTGACGTCCTTTGATTGCCACGAGAGAATCCAAGCTAATGGATACTTCGAACATTAATCTATAACAACTTCCTATAAATGGGTTTCCTTTATTTCGGAAGCCAAGTGTTCAGGGACATGCATAGAAGCACATGTGTTCTAGGACTGGGTTACCTGGAAGCAGAGAAGAAGGAAACAGAGGAGAAGAAGAAGGAATCTTTTGAGATGTCCCTGCCAACCATTCAATAAATGACTGGTTACTATTTTTTCTCTCAATTGGCACAATACCAGTAGGCGGGGATAGAGTCAAAACTTTTGCTACTTTGGAGATAGGGATCACTTCCTGCCACAAGGGCCATCGGCGTGCCCACCTGGAAACCCATGTGTTTCCTCCAACGACACCAATCAAACCAAGAATTTACCTAATTATGGGTTGGATGTCTAATCTATGTCGATGCAAGCCCCGAATATCTATAGAGCTATGTTGGGTAATGCCCAACAAGATTAATAGGAGATTCAAGCACTGGAACCATTGTAGTTCGTCTTCTGTCTACTGGAAGACACAACAGACGATCAAGGTCTCATAAAGAGAGGAGTCATAGGAGTAACTTATTGATTCTATTCCTTGATAAAGGTCTGATAAATGTCTGATAAAGGTTTGATAAATGATTCTATTCCTTGATTGATTCCCACAAAAAAACTTATTTCTCTTTTAGCCATTTGATCATAATGGAACTAAGAAATTAAAAATCAAACACAGAAACCATAATTCAACACGCAAAAACTAACAGACCAGATCAATCCAAGAAAACATAGGAAAATGACAAGCAAAAAGATCAATCCAAAACCGATCTGAATATTATAAGAAAAAAGTAAAAAGACGGAACGATGAATACTATAAGAAAAGAAGCAAAAAGAAAAATACCTTAAATCTTTATTTTCATAAATGAAGAAGACTAAACTATAAATACTATAAGAAAAGAAGCAGGAAGAAAGGAACCTTAAATTTTTATTTTAAATTTTCATAGATGCAGAAGAGAAGAGAAACATTAAATGTTTTTTATTTTAATTTTCCTTAAACTAAGAGAACGAACTGTACCTTAAGCTTTTTTTATTTTAAATCATAAATGAAGAATAAATGTACCTAATAAAGCGTATCTTTACCTTTCCATAAACAGCATGATTTGTTTCTTTCCTTAAAATCAATTTCATAAATAATAGAGCCACTGAAAAGATTAATAGAGATGAGAACCACGTACCTGTGATAACGTCAACCAAAAAAAAATTCAAATTCCCGTTACCTTCGTCCTGTTTCCATCCGGGTTTCTTAGAATTTAAGATTAAATTAGTTGTAATTAAGAAATTATTTATTACTCGACTCGACCCTGGATCGAGCTAGTGCTTCTTTTCATTAATAGAGAAATGAGAACATCAGCAAAAAACATTTTTGAATTCTTGTTACCTCCATCGTATTTCTATTCGGATTTTCGTAACCTGGAAAGCACGAGTCCTGATCATTTAAGATTAAATTAGCAGTAACTAAGAAACTATTTCTTACTTGGTTCGACCTTGGGTCTCTGGTTTAAAAAAAATTAAAGAAATTATTTCAAACACTCTTCACAATAGCAACATGATTTATCTTACCTTTGGCACAGTATCACGGTATCAATTTCATGTATTCCTAGCCATAGATTTTCTTTAGGCCATGTGATCATCATGGAATAAAAATAAAAATAAAAAACAAAAAATGCAATGCATTGCAAAAAAAAACCAGAAACCATAGTTCAAAAGGAAATGGAAAAAACTAAGAAACCAAAAAGAAAGATACCTTAAATTTTTATTTTAAATTTTCATAGATGAAGAAGAGGAAAGGGACATTAAATTTTTTTTATTTTAAATTTTTATAAATCAAGGGAAAGAAATGTACCTTAAATTTTCAGAGGAGGAAAGGGACATTAAATATTTTTATTTTAAATTTTTATAAACTAAGAGAAAGAAATGTACCTTTAGCTTTTTTTATTTTAAATCAGAGATGAAGAAGAAGAAATAATGTACTTAATAAAACTTATCTTTACCTTTCCATAAATAGCATGATTTGTTTCTTTCATAAAATCAATTTCATAAATAACAGAGCAACAGAGCTATTGTGGTAGCCAAAAAAAAAATCGAATTCCTGTTACCTTCGTCCTGTTTTCATCCGGGATTTCGGATTTTTGTGACCTGAAAAGCAAGAGTCCTTAACATTTAAGATTAAATTAGCAGTAATCAAAAAAATATTTTTTACTCGACTCTACCCTGGATCGAGCTAGTGCTTCTTTTCATTAATAGAGAAATGAGAACCACGTTCCTGTGATAACGTCAACAAAAAACAATTTTGAATTCTTGTTACCTCCGTCCTATTTCTATCTGGATTTTCATATTTTCATAACCTGAAAAGGATGACTCCTGATCATTTAAGATTAAATTAGTAGTTATTAAGAAATTATTTCTTACTCGGTTCGACCCCGACTCTTTGGTTTAAAAAAAAAATAAAGAAATTATTTCAAACACTCTTCACAGTAGCAACATGATTTATCTTATCTTTGGCACAATCCTGTTTCTATCCGGATTTTCAGATTTTCATAACCTGAAAATGATGAGTCCTGATCATTTAAGATTAAATTAGTAGTTATTAAGAAATTGTTTCTTACTCGGTTCAACCTCGGCTCTCTGGTTTAAAAAATATATATATATATATATATATATTTCAAACACTATTCACAATAGCAACATGATTTATCTTACCTTTGGCACAGTTCTAGTATATCAATTTCGTGCGTTCCCTGTCGTAGATTTTCTTTTGGCCATGTGATCATCATGGAATAAAAATAAAAAACAAAAAATGCAGTGCACTGCAAAAAAAAACAGAAACCATAGTTCAAAAGGAAATGGAAAAAACTAAGAAACTAGAGATACTTTAAATTTTAATTTTAAATTTTCATAAATGAATAGGAGGAAAGGTACATTAATTTTTTTTTTATTTTAAATTTTTATAAATTAAGGGGAAGAAATGTACCTTAAATTTTCAGAGGAGCAAAGGAACATCAAATATTTTTTATTTTAAATTTTTATAAACTAAGAGAAAGAAATGTACCTTCAACTTTTTTTAATTTTAAATAAGATGAAGAAGAAGAAATGTATCTAATAAAACTTATCTTTACCTTTCCATAAATAGCATGATTTGTTTCTTTCATAAAATCAATTTCATAAATAACAGAGCAACAGAGTTATTGCTTCTTTTCATTAAAAGAGATGAGAACAGTGTACCTATGATAGCAAAAAAAAAAAAAAATAGAATTCTTGTTATCTTCGTCCTGTTTCCATTCGGGATTTCGGATTTTCACACGAGTCCTTAGCATTTAAGATTAAATTAGCAGTAATCAAGAAATTATTTCTTACTTGACTCTACCCTAAATCAAGCTAGTGCTTCTTTTCATTAATAGAGAAATGAGAACCGCGTTCCTGTGATAACGTCAGCTAAAACAATTTCGAATTCTGGTTACCTCCGTCTTGTTTCTATCCAGATTTTCAGATTTTCATAACCTGGAAAGCATGAGTCCTTATCATTTAAGATTAAATTAATAGTTATGAAGAAATTATTTCTTACTAGATTCGATCCTTATTCGACCCTTGCTCTCTGGTTTAAAAGAAAATAAAGAAATTATTTCAAACACTCTTCATAATAGTAACATGATTTACCTTACCTTTGACACAGTATCACAATATCAATTTCGTGCATTCCCAGACATAGATTTCCGTTTGGCCATGTGATCATCCTGGAATAAAAAAAAATGCAACGCACCGCAAAAAAAAACAAAAACCATAGTTCAAAAGGAAAAAACTAAGAGAACAGATATTACAAGCCAATAGGAAAATACTAAGAGACCAGATGTTACAAGCTAATAGAAGAAAAAAAGAAACATGCCATACATACATACACATGAAAAAAAACATGACATACATGCAGGCACGTGAAACAGGAAACCAGAGCAATCACAGAGCAACCCAAGACTGGTCTAAATACTATAAGAAAAGAAACAAGGAGATGGAACAATCCATCGAAGATTTTAAATCAATGAAGCTATGAGTTGGCTCGCTGAATGAATGGCCGTTGGTAGCATGGAAGGAGTGGGTGCTTTTTCTAAGAAATTCAAATGAAGCCACGCCTTCTAGAAATTGAATTAGATTTTAAATCAATGGAGCTACGAGTTGGCTCGCTGAATGAATAAGAGTTCATTATCATTTCATGGTTCGTATTATTTGCATTAGATATTATATTAATGAACCATAGAGCCCAATATATATGCCTCTATAAATTCAATTCCAGTGATCATAGCGATTCATGCCCATTTGATGAGGCACATTTTGTTGGAAAAGAAAAGGGCATAATTTATAAACTCAATTCCAATGATTATGTGATTCATGCACATTTGATGAGGCACATTTTGTTGGAAAAGAAAAAGCATAATTTACAAGTTAGCAAGATAATTTTCAAATTTTATTTTCTGAATTGATTATTATTTTTAAATTAATAGTTTAATTTTAATAAGTTTTTAAACAGTTTTTTTTTAAGAGGGTATTAAGTTGCTCATTATTTACCTTTTTAGACTTATTGTTGTAAAATGTATATACATATTGGATTGTTAGCTAAGATAGGTGATGTTAAATAGGTTAGAAATATTGGGAGGAATGTATGGATGTGATGAATTACTTTCATTTGTTTAATTTATTTTTCAATACATACTTGTTATTATTTAAATTATTTGGTGGTATTTTTCTAAAACAAATTAGATTGAGGATATCAATGTAATTATATATATATATATATAATTTACATTTGTTTTTATGTTGTATTAGTTTTGAAGTGGATATTAGTGGATAAGAGAGTTTTGAATGATTAGAAGTTTCTCTTAAATTTACAGGAAAGTGAAGTTGGAAAAAGCATATATATTAAAAAAATATAAAAAATATTTTAAATTACAATGATACTTTAGATTACAATGTATATAGATATTGATACATTAAATCTTATTTCAATAAAATTGAAGGTCAGTTGAGTACAATGTACAATGTTTCGCCTATTGCAACAACTACAATATTGAAATTACTAATTTAATTTGTGCTAATAATTATATGAATATATTTAACACAATATTGAAACTTTAATATCCATAAATATTTCATTAGAAAATGAGAAACAAAATTGAAAATACATATATACAATTTTAACATCTTTTTAAAATTAAACTTTACATATATAAACTTTAAACATCTTTGTAAATTTGAAGCATTATTCTTTTTTTATTGGAAAAAACAAAATAGTACTAATCTTCTAATACGAAAATACAATAAATTCAATGATATGGTTGGTTGATATCAACTACAGAGTGGAGCAAATGTTTGTGGTGGATAGGGTAGGGTATTGATTTATTAGACTTCTATGTTTAGTTTGGGCTTGAAGGAAAACATACATACATTAAAGTGAGTATTATTAACTTTTCTTACTTAACTAATTTTTTAAATAATATTTAATTGTAGTTTAGTCTTAGTTTTATAGTGATATTTTGAATAAAAATAATGACAATATTTGTAAGAAATTATGTATTTGTAATAATGGAATAAATATATTTACATTTTTACTTAATATAATTCTAATTTAAAGCTCTTCTTTTAGGAAACTGGTTCCCAAGCTCCCATTTCCTTGATGTTGAAGCTCCCAAGTTCCCAAAAGAGTTCTCACCCAATTGGGGACGTTCCCAAGATCCAGCTCCAGGAACTTCTTTTCAGAGATGATGGAAATGTTCCCGTGCAACTATGATTTGCTTAGAACTTTTTAGAGAAATTTTTTACTACTTTTTTACATGAATAAAACATGCAATAGAAGTAGTTAGTCTATAGAATTGATCCTAAGACTTCAAATATGAAGTTCAAAGCACTAAACAACTCAAGTTAGCCTATTGAGCTCATTCACACTCTCATTTATATATTAATGTGATTTATTGTGTCAATTGGGTTTAGCTTAAGGTAGTCGGGAGGAATGGTCGTTATCCTCCCCACCAGTGTTCAATTCTCTTAAGTGGCATGTTGAGCTTATAATGAGCATGTTGTGGTAATGGCTTCAAGCCTTGTTGTTGACTAGGATTGTGCCCTGGAAATGAATTTTAGGGTAAGTAAAAATGAATATGATTCATCCCTACCATATCTTTTAGGGTAAGTTTAGAGAGGAGAGATAAAAATTGCATTTAAACATCTTTGAATCACGTGTGTGTGATTAGCGTTAACTCCACTAGCATGACAAAGCATAGAACGTGTATTTAACATGCTCTATAATAATAAGTGTAGGATAGCATGTGCACACTTCTCAATTCAAGGAATCCAAACGAGTGCAAGGACTATTAATTATCTAGTTAAGTGTATGATTCTAGCTAGCGCACAACATCTTACAATGCAACCCTTTGATTGTTGAACTATATCTCACTTTGTGACCTCTAAGCTTTGGCAAATTATTGTTGCAAGATTGTCTCTCATAAATCATCTTTCAAGTGTGAGTGTCTCCCAACCTACTTACATTTTCTTATCTACCATAGCACAAGTTTTAATATGCACCCACCATCATTCAACATTATATAAGTGTGTTAGCTCATTTTTTTCTACTCCATAGGTGATTAGGATAAGTTTATAATAGTCATGATCATTTAATGTACTTCAAAATCCAATTTATATAAATATAGTTGTAACCCTTTTGATTTGTTATGACATGCCTCGTTCCCATGAGTGCCCTAGTTGGTCACATGAGAAACTACATCAAGATTCAACTACATTGAGTTTCTTGTTATAGCTGAAAAACATATATAATAAAACTAAGATCCATTTTTTAATATGCACACAACACAAATTTTAATATGCATCCACGATCATTTAACATGATATTTGTGTGTTAGAGCATGTTTGTCTACTCCATAGGTGATTAGGGTAAGTTTATGATTGAAATGATTATTTAATGTACTTCAAGATCCAATTTATTTAAGCATAGCTAGTAACCCTTTTGATTGGTTGTGTCGTGCCTCATTCCCTCGAGTGTCTTAGTCAGTCACATGAGTGTCTACATAATTTTTCAACTTCATTGAGTTTTTTGTTTTGGCTAAAACAAATATGTAATAAAACATGTATTGGGCATCTTATTGGAGAATAGTTACCTTCCTCAAAGGAAAAGGGAATAGTAAACAAGATTGTGGCCTTTGGATATTGTTATCGCACTATTTGTACTTGCCCAAAGCCCAACGCAAGTGGATGCAAGATTGGCGTAACAAGGGGTGATCTATCACTGTCACCTTAACAGGAAACCCCTTTCTATTTAGGGATATATCAAGATTACCCCAGGGGAGACGTCCCCAGTGACCAAAAGTGTTGATAACTAAGGCAAGGATGCAAGAAACTCCCCCTCTCACTGGTCACTCAATTCAGAAGGTTCTTATGGTCTTTGAGGGATGAAGCAAATGGTAAAATGAAGTGTACCCGCCCAGAACAAGACAACAAGAAAATATAGCAACTTGCAAGTACAAAGATGTGATGTTAGTGCTTCTTAAGACCATAGACCTTCAAGAAATAAACTAGCTGATATGAATTTGTAGCAGTGCAATTGTTTATAACAACAATTAATATTTTATAACAACCACAAGAGTTATGCCTTGAAAGTGCTTGAAAATAACAAGAAGAAATAGCTTTGACTTAGCCGAATGATAAAAGTTTGTCACAAGCAAGTTTGGCAATGTCTAGATAGCATAATAAGTCACTTTTGCAGAGAATTTGTTGCAATTAGATGGTTGTAGAAATCTTTTGCAACAACAACGAATTCTAATGGTCAAAAGTGTAAGAAAACACCATACAAAGTTAGCACTTATCTAGTAGATTAACTAACAATTGTCACAATTGAATTCTGAATGAGTTAAGTGCAAGTTATGTAGGAAAATGTATCCAATCAATGTATGTTAGTATGGTTGTAGAAAATATTTGTAGCAACAACAAGTTAACTAAGGATTTAATGTAGTTTAGGGTTAGCAAATGTTAGTAAAAGCTTAGAGGAAGAGGGTTTGAGTGTTTTTTTTATCAATCAGTTCACTAAAGCAAGCAAACTAGTGCCTTTAGGGTTAAATGAGTCTAGAGGTGAAAATTTTCTCTTGGAAGAAATAACAAAATGATTGTATTTTTCTAAGGAGAAGGGATGAATGGATGAGGTGTTGGCAACCCAAGGCCTCAAGAATCCAAATCCTAGGGACAAATTTGCTACAGAGTAAGGAGTCTTAGGCCCTAGAGAATCTTCCTTCCTTGGACTATTAAAAGGTATTAAGAGCAACAATAACTAGACAATGGTTTCTAAAGAGCTAGCATCAAGGGCTTTAGAAGTTTATCTAAGTCAAATCACCTTGGTAAATGTCTAGCAAATGAAGAGCAAAGAAGTAGTAATTTAAGTTCTTTACCCCTAGGGTTTGTCAAGCAAGAAATTTCATAATCTTTAACATGAATAAGCAAATATACCATAACATTCAAAATAAAATGATTAATTGCATATTTACTTACTTCACCAAGAATAATCAAGCAATAAAACCCTAGATTGTTAAGTAAATTCATCAACAAATGATCCAAGTTGCAAATTTTAGCCTCCAAGACAAGTGCACCTCTCAATTCCAACCAATAACTCCCAAAAAGGGCACAAATTTCATACCACACTACTTGTGTTGTGAGTGATGATGAAAAAATGAGAGTAATTTCTCTCTATTTATACAATTTCAATGGCCTTTAATTAAAATTAGGTCATAAAAAGGCTGACCTGGCCAAATTACATGAATAATCCAATTTTTACATAATTGAAAGTAATTAAACCCTAAGATCATTTCCAAGGGTGATGTCATGCCCTTCTAGGGTGACATTGAGCCCCTAGGGTGAAACTTTGGGCTCCAGAAGCAGGATGTTTGGCCTCCAAAGGCCTTGGATGATGCTCACACGTGCCAATAAGCTCACAACTGACCTCAAGGTGAAAACCCTAACTCTGGGTGATTTTTAGGGTCACAAAGGTGACATCATGGGCTCCCAAAGGTCAACGTCCATGCGGAAAGGCAAGATCCCCTTGGGTTTAGGTCTATCAAGGTGTCTCTGGTGCAACGCCCTTGTTTCTTCTCGATGCAATTCTTTGATGTCTATTTGCCCCTAGGTGGGGTCACAACATCCATTTGTGGGGTTTCAGCCCCATGGAGGTCCGAGCTAATCATTCCCCCATGTGTACCTATCCATTGGGAAAAGTCCTACATCAATAACAAGTACTCCCTCGAGGGGTTCATAAGTCACAGGAATCATAGCAATGTCAATCACATCTAATAATCAAATTACTCAAACATGTGCATCAAACCCCTCTTTACCCAAAAAAATGCTCAAATATGTTATGTAGTTTAACAAGTCAGGTTTGGAGAAGGTTTCAAGGTGTCCTATTGGGATAATCCTCCTTAAGTTTGGGGTGTTTCCCAAGTGATAGCCAATCTAGGTCATGTAAGCGTGTGTGAAGTGGCATGAGGGGGGTGCTTGGGCATGGGGTGCAATGATAACAGGGAAATGTAGGTCTTACCTATGTGTGCCTTTGTAGAGGGCGAGTTGCACCATGTCATAGATGTCATTCTTTCCTAGCCCATTCAATGCCTTTTATTCTTAGTTTTATTGTTTTTTTATCTTTTTCTTTTATTCTTCAAGGGAAGAGCTGAGGGACATTGTCCTAGCTTGGTGACCAGAGGTGACAGCATTACCCACAAGCATTTCACGGAGATGAGAAGGATGGCTCATGATGAGACCCCCTGATCTAGGTGGATATCGATGGCCACCCACCTTTTCCAAGTGGCTCAAAACAATTTTCTAGCAATTTTGGTAATTTACTATTTTTAGCAATTTTTCAGGTCCTGGACTTCAGGGGCCGTTTTGAGTCCCTAAACGACGTTTTTTGGGAAAACGGGGAGCAACATGGAAGTTCCTTCGATGTTTCTCACATCAAAGTTGTATTCCTCAGATAGATCTTTCTAAAGAGGTATGGAGCGCGTCAAACGAAAATCATATGCAAAAGTTACGACCTCGGGAAGTTGATGGACTTACCTAAATGGGGCCCACATGAATTTTGGTGCTTCATCTCCTAGGGTTAGGTTTTTTGATGTCTATGGTTTTTGACATTCCTGTTTATTGTAAAAAGGCCTTCAGAGCCTCAATGTAATCATCTTCTTCTGAATGCGAGTAGCAGACACATCTCTTCTTGGAGATAAGCTGCCACCATTCCAGCGAGTCTTTCACTATGTATTTTTACAGTCTCTGTACATTTATTTCATTAATAGAAATCGTGTATTATTGTATCTTTGTGTTTATCGTTGCATCTCTGATACATTTCTGTTATATTATTGGATATCCATGATATCTCTGTGCATTTCTTTATTATATCTCTGCTCTCATTTTGTGCCAAAAATAATTTGGATCAGTGGTATCAGAGCAGGCTACTCTTGATCGTTTTTCAGTGCATGTCCCCGACGAGGTCCGAGTATAGAAAGTTGGGTCTCAAGCTTGTCTCTCTTGAGGACAATTGCTCTCGCACACCCAGGAAACCCTCAATGGCGGAAGAAAAGAAAAACGACAGAGCAGACGATTCTATCAATCTATTGCTTGAGCAAGCTCTCACGCGACAGAGGGATGACATGACGGAGAAATTTTCCCACATCCTTCAACACCTACTGATAGAATTAGCCGCATCTTCATCAAGCAACCACTTTGGAGGTACCTCGCCTTTTAAGGTACAAGTTAATTTTGATATTCCTATATTTGAAGGTCAGATAGATGCAGATGCCCTAGATAAATGGTTAAATTTGTTAGAAGGTTATTTCTTTGTTCACAAATTTTTCGACAAAGAAAAGATCATCTTCGCACTCCTTAAGGATCTCCCCCATGTCAAACATTGGTGGGAAACTTACTAGGAGAAAATTTCCATAGAGGAGTCTGGAATATATGGGGCCGAGCCCACTTGGGCTTTTTTTGTGGATGCGGTAAAGGAACAATATTACCCTGTTGGAAACTATGAGGACCAATACATGAGATGGACCACACTACAGGAAGAGAGGGGGCAAGTAGTTCCAGAGTTCACCAATACCTTCCATACCTTGCGCACCAAGCTGGGTATCAAAGACTATGACCGACATTTGGTTCTAAAATACCGTGGGGCTCTACACAAATATATCCAACCTGAAATGGATTTTCTGGACATCTCATCACTCGGTTCTTATTATCGATATGTTGTTAAAATCAAGCAGAAGTTTAAGCACCGGAACAAACAAGAGTTCAAATCTATGAATCTGCAACAACCAAAGTATGACAAAGATGACCCTAACAAACAACTTCCTGAAAACCAGTCTAAGCCACAGGAAAAGAAGGGTCACGAAAAGACAAAGAAGGACACCGAAAAATGGTGTGATTTCCACAAAATCCCTTGGCACAACACCGATGAATGTCGCTCAAAACAGTCATTGGTGGCCAAGATCAAAGATAACGAGCCGAACCCTGATTCTGAATCTGATTCTAAAAATACTAGTAAAAGACAGATCATCGACGCAGACCCCACTGCTATTGTCGTGACTGCAGCAATTCAACCGGAAGAACCAACATATCCTGAAGAGGGGGAGCGCCTTTTTCATTCACAGATGTGAGTGAAGGGGACTCCGCTGCATTTTATTGTTGATAGTGGAAGCCAGAAGAACCTCATCTCAGCAGAGGTCCTCAAACAGTTGGGATTGTCAACAACACCACACCCGCAGCCATACAACATTGGGTGGCTTTGCCATGGACAAGATCTGTGTGTCAGCCAGCAGTATCGATTGTCATACGGCATCCAACCCTTCAAGGATGAGGTATTATGTGATGTTGTCCCACTGGATGTCTGTGATGTTCTCTTGGGCCATTCATATATGTGGAAACGCCATGCTATCTATGAGTCTCGACCCTATATTGTCATTGTTACTCTGGGGGGTCATCTCTACAGGATACCAAAGGTAGTCCCAACTACTATCCCACATAAACAGTGTCGCAAGGTAGTATCTCATACTACAAAATTTAGCTTCTTCACAATCTGCTCAAAAGGTGAACAGAGGATACTGCAACCACTACAGCCTTGGCCCAAGCACCCTCTATCCAATAATAGCAGGTCAACAAGATTGTAGAAAAGCACAAAAAATCCTTCTGCACACAGTCATCTCAAGTGGCCCGACTAGTTAAAATGGTCCAACCCTTCCAGGCACATGTTCGTGAAAACCTTCAACAAGCTAAGCAACACAACTTCTCCAACAAGGCAAGCAGCTCATCAAGATGCATATTCAACAAACGCTTTTCCCTCTCCCTTGGGCACTCAACACAATGGAGACCATTGCTTCCTAAGGAGGGAGGATTGATCTAGGTGGATATCGATGGCCACCCACCTTTTCCAACTGGCTCAATACAGTTTCCTGACAATTTTGGTAATTTACTATCTTTAGCAGTTTTTCGGGTCTTGGACTTCGGGAGCTGTTTTGAGGCCCTAAACGACGTTTTTTGGGAAAACGGGGAGCAACATGGAAGTTACGTCGATGTTGCTCACATCAAAGTTGTAGTCCTTGGATAGATAATGTTAACGAGGTATTGAGCACGTCAAACGGAGATCGTATGCAAAAGTTACGACCCCGGGAAGTTGATGTACCGACTTACCCAAACGGGGCCCACATGACTTTTGGCACTTCATCTCCTAGGGTTAGGTTTTTGGATGTCTAGGGTTTTTGACATTCCTGTTTATTGTAAAAATGCCTTCAAAGCCTCATTGTAATCATCTTCTTGCGAATGCGAGTAGCAGACACATCTCTTCTCAGAGATAAGTTGCCACCATTCTAGGGAGTCTTTCACTCTGTATTTTTACAGTCTCTGTACATTTATTTCATTAATATAAATCATGTATTATTGTATCTCTATGTTTATGGTTGCATCTCTGATACATTTTTGTTATATTATTGGATATCCGCAATATCTCTATGCATTTCTTTATTATATCTTCGCTCTCATTCTATGTCGAAAATAATTCGGATCACCCCGTTTCTCTTGGCTATGCCACCAAGAGCCACTACCTTGGTTTGATGACCAGATAGATGGTAGTTTCATACTACTACATGTCCATGGTCATAATAGGTCGGCTCATGATGAGACTTCCCATCCACCAACTAATACCTTGAGTGTTTATTTATCTTACAGGTTCCCTTTTCTTACCGAGAACCCTTTTACTGCTTTCTCGGGAATCCCTGGGCGAAGCATCTCAAAGGTTTCATTTGGATTTTAACTCTTGCCAGCTACTTTTACCCTCTGGGCCTTTAGCCCCTTCTTCCCATAAGGCAAAGTACAACCCTTCCTAGTGTGGCAAACCCAATGCCTGAACAAAGGTAGGGGAAACAAGAGAGGAGTAAGGATGGAAAGTGGTAACTATGGAGGGAATGGACGATGAACTTTCATAGACCCACCCAATGGAAACCCATCGTAAATGGAGAACAACTTACTAGGGCATCATGTTACCCTTCCAGACATGAACAAGTTAAAGAGCATAATTTCCAAGAAAACATTATGAAATGAAGGAGAATTCAGTGCAACATATTCAAGTGCTTCAATAATTAGAGTGACACATACCATGATACCTAGACTCATTACCTCATGGAGCAAGACTTGCTACTACTTTAGGACCAGGCTGGTGGGATGGATATTGTTGTTGCTGATAGATGGGTTGCACTGAAGAAAAGAGGGGCCCTCTGTGGCCAAGCTCAAGTCATCTGACTCTCGACACTCCATGTCTAGGACTTGTGGGCCTCGAGACATGATCTCCTTAGTTATCCCTAGGATAAGGGATAACATTTGGCTCCAACTCGAGGACATGTTCTCATCGTAGAGCGCATGAGAACCTCAACATATCTGGTATGACCTGTACCTGCTAGATCTCAACAAAATGCATTAGTAATATTTAGGGTGGTGATATCACCCTTCGCTCATATATGAGATAATAAAATAAAGGTAAGCATGCATATATACATAATGAAAGAATACAATATGAAAATAAAATTGTGCTACAGTAGCATGCTATGCATATGGTATATACAATGGATGAAAATGCCTAACTAATCTAACTTACATGTACTTACATTTCATGTTGTTGGCGGGAAGTAGCGCTTGATGTGTATAGAATTCACAGGTAGTTTCAAAGCTTCTCCTTCAAGTGTTTTTCAGTTAAAAGAGTTTGTTCCTGCCTGACTCATGATTTTGTAGAGACCTGTCCATAATCCATCCAACTTCTTGTGCATACCATGTTTCTCCCTTCTCTTATCCCATAAAAACACTAAGTCCCCTTCTATGAAACCTCTTTCTTTTGCTTTGTGATCGAAGGTGTTCTTAACTTTCTCTTGACTCTTTGCCATATGACTTAAGGAAACCCTCCTAGATTCATCCAACTCCACCAACTAGTCAATTCGTCCATGGATTGCTTCCTCTTTTGTGGTGTACTGTTGAGCAAAACAGAGGATAGGTATTTGGAGATTCACAAGTAGTTTAGCCTCCAACCCATATAGTAGTTCAAACAGGGCTTTTCCTGTTGAGGTCTTTGTTGTTATTCGATCTTCCCACATGGAATACTTGATCTTGCTATCACGGGCCTTCTTGTTCTCTCCCACAACCTTCCTAATGATATTCATGAGGTTCTTATTGCTTGATTCTGCCAAACCATTCCCCTAAGGGTGGTAGTTTGATGAATGAGATAGAATGATGTCATAATTAAAACAAAATTCTACTAAGGCAAGGGAGCTGAAAGCTTTGGCATTGTCAATGGTGATTTTGGACGGTACCCCAAATCTTGTTATGATTCTTTCTTCCAAAAAGTTCATGACCACCTCCTCAGTAGCTTTATTTGTGGGAATAGATTCTACCCACCTGGTAAAATAATATACGGTGGTCAAAATCCATTGGTAACCATTACTTGAATTATCTTTAAACTCGCCAATAAATTCCAAACCCCACTGTTGAAAAGGGGCTTCTACCACCACAGGTTTCAAAGGTTGTGCAAGGAGTTTTTGTTTACCCGCAAAGTATTGGCAAGGTTGACATGAGCGAACATATATGTGAGTATCAACAAACAATGCTGGCCAATAATATCCGGCTCTCAAGATCTTGTGTGCGGTAGTACGGGCAGCGAAGTGTCCCCCACAATACCCAGAGTGTAATTCTTTTAGTGCTTTGTTGGCCTCATCTTTGTTCACACATCTAAGGAGAACTTGGTCTGGGTCATTCCAACCAAGACCATCCTCAGTTAAACAATAATTCATAGCTTTGAGTCTCATAGCTCTTCTTTTATAGTCTATTAGATGGTCTGGGCATGATAAGTTCCTGAGGTAGTATATTATGTCGGAATACCATTCATCGTGTTCTAGTTCACTCACCACCACATTCACTGGTTCGGTTTCTCCCATTTGTATAGCTTCTTCGTTTCTCTTAGTCAACATTTGACCTAACCCTTGTCCCTTCACAATCTTGGTGGGTTTTATTTCTAAGTCATATTATTGGATCTTGGAAACCCACTTACCCCTAGTACCTATGCAATCTTGTTGTGGCAAAACATCCTTTATTGTTGGGTAAGGGACATAAGCCTTAATCTTGTTATAGCCCACATAGTTTCTAAAATGCTTGAGGGATTTCACCAAGGCATAAGCTTGTTTTTCAGTAATTGAATAATTCAACTCTGAATCCCTACGAACTTTATTCATGAATGCAATAGGGTGTTTGTGATCATCAACATATTTTTTCAATAAGACACCCGCGATAGTGTCTTGAGAGGAGAAAGAGAATATCATGAAATCTCGTGAATAATCAGGACTAATCAAAACTGGGACTTGGGACATGGTGTTTTTTATATCTTCAAAGTATTGAATAGCTTTTTCATCCCACTTGAATGCTATGTCCTTTTTTAGCAAGGCACTCATAGGTTTTATTCTTTCGGAAAATTTTGGGACAAATCTTCGAATGAAATTTATTTTCCCAAAGAATGATTGTAGGGCCTTTTTGTTAGCAGGGGGGTGTACACTTTAGATAGATTGGATCCTTTATGGGCCTACAAAAATTCCTCCTTCTGAAACTATGTGTCCCAATAGCTTTCCCTTATCTATCTCGAAAATAGACTTTTTAGGGTTCAAGAAAATACCATATTTCGTACACCTTTCAAAAACAATTCTGAGGTGTGAGATGTGGTCTTTTCTTTCCTTTGACACAATCGTGAGATCATCTTGGAAAATTTCTATAATTTTACGGATAAGATCCCTAAAATCAAAGTCCATTGCTCTTTGAAAGATTGAACCCACATTTATAAGGCTGAATGGCATTCTTAAATACATGAAATTTCCCCATGGTGTGGTAAATGTTGTTTTGAGTTGATCTTCTCATTTGAGTAACACTTGATTACATCCAGAAAATCCATCTAGCATGGACATCATGCCTACCCCAATAACCCTTTGTAATAAGTGTTCCATATTTGGGAGGGGGTAATTGTCTTTCAAAGATAGTTGGTTAAGGTTTCGGAAATCAACACATAGGCGAATGTCACCACTCTTCTTTCAGACAACTACCAAGTTAAACATCCATGATGAATATCTAATGGGGGCTATGATACCAACATATACCATCTTTTGAAGTTCCTTTTGTATCTAGTTCACCAACTTAGGGTTAATATGCCTTAGTTTTTGTTGGAAAGGTTTGGCTCCCTCTGTCAAAGGTATAGAATGTTGGATGACATCACCCCTATAAGCCATTAAGTCATCATAAGTCCAAGCAAAGGTATTCTTAAATTCTCTAATGAGGTCAAGTATCTCGTTTCTCTCTTTTTCTGTGGTACTCTACCCTATCTTTACCATCCTTGGATCCATCTCGATGCCAATGTTGAATTCTAAGACTTTGTTTGTTTGTTGTTTGGGGTTTTTTTCTTTGTAAACATCGTGTCTATAAAAGAGTTGTTCCAAAGGAATGCACCCTTTTGGCAGAGTGTTATGTTGCAAGTTTACTACGTCAAGGTCCATGGAATCAACTAGAATGTTTACTTGTGAATTGGTGAATTCTCTACTATTTTCCATGAATCTAAGGATTTTACTATCATCTTCAAAAACTTGCCAATGTTCTAAGCTATCATGAATAGATGGTATAAATAGGACCTCCATTTTGCATAAGTTCTGGAGGGGACCCTCACAACATTGCAAAGTAGATGTTGAGACAGCCAACACATCTGCTACGTAATTTTCCTCTCTAGGAACTGGTTTGATTGATACTACTTCAAAGGCTTTTGCAACAAACCTTGGAAAGTATCGATACTTTTTTAGTCTCTCATTCTTTGTGGCAAAATTTATCAAAACTTGTGATACTATTAGGTCTGAGTCTCCTATAACCCTCAAGTGCATTATACCCCTATCAATATCCAGGTTAAGACCTATAATCAAAGCCTCGTATTCAAAAGCGTTGTTCATGCAATGATATTCAAGTCCATAGGAGTAGTAGAAAGTTTCCTTAGAAGGGGCAGTTAGGACAATGCCTACCCCTAAGCCAGAACTCGAATGAGCACCATCAAATTCTTGGAAGTTGAATCTTCATGAGGAGATTTATGCCATGAGTGATTTAGAGTTGGAAACTGTATTGTTGGCTCTAAATATTTGGAGGCATTATCTTGTAGGGTGAAGCTTTGTGCACAAAATTGATCATGATGTTGGGTAGGTGTTATATTATTTGCATGCGTGTGGGGGGAAACGTCATATTTGACGACTGCATTTAACGATCCCATCATTGGGCATGGGCGTCGAGTGCTTTCCTAAGGGGGTCCCAGGGGGGGAGGATTTCCCCCCCTGGTTACGTGGAGCATTCAGGGAATGCCTCAAATTTTGTTATTTGGGCAGTTTTTACTATTTTAGCGGTTTTGTTATTTTTAATGGTTTTCTAAATTAACCCTATATTAATGGATTAGGGTTTTGGTAGCTGTGAAATACCTAAAATATTGGGTATATATTGTATTGTGAATGGTGAAATTAATACAATGAAGAGTTGAGAGGTGCGATGTGATGAACTAACTTAGTTCACTTACGTAAACATCCACTGTAAATAGGACAATAGGTTAAAATCCATATAGGACAACAATAATAATTGAATAGTATATAAGATATGAGATAATCGATTACAATGACAATGAGAGTCATATTTACCCATGCAGGGGTTCCCTTTCAATAATAGACATGTATTTTAGATAAGACATATCTTTTCATTATGATGTATTAATTATTATTATTTAATGACTATTTATTTATGTTTGTTACATAGTCTTCCCCTTTAGAAATGCTTTGTCCTCAAAGCATATCTATAGAGAGGCTTACGTCTTCATTCTAACTTGCAATGTCTTCCCATGATTCTCTATTTATGCCATTGTCAATATTGACGATACGAGACGATATGAGTGACGAAGAGTTGAGTAGAACTGTCAAACTATGAAATGGTTAGACCATACTAAATCAATATTTTGAGGAACATTGCTCTTGCACAATGAACTGTTATCACGAGACTTAATTGTGTTGGTATCAATATTTTTTGGATGAAAAGTTAGTTGTTCTCATCCTGAATAACATTGATATTCTCACTAGTTAATATATCTTCTCTTATGACTGGGATGTCGATAAGGAGTTCTTATAACATTATTTTCCCTTATCATATTTGTAGATTTTTCTTGGTTTAATTTCATTGTATGATTTTCTTCTTTATATGTTGATGTTGCTTTCTTGATTTCTAGATTTACACTTGGAATTTCCATCATTTGTACTCCATCATCTGAGTATGTTCTTTCTTTAGATGGATTGTCATCTTCTCGAGTTGTGATAATAATTGGATCTGTGTTTGTTGCTTTCTCCTAAACTTGGATTCTTTCACTTGAAGACTTCGATACTTCCTCCTTGCTAAGTTGTTCTAACTTATTTTCCAATGACTTCTTATCATTCTTTATCTTCTTAATCTTTGTCAGTAAACTTTGATTATGAACCTTTAGGTGTGAGTTTTCTTCCTTATCTAATTTGTTGACTTTGTTTTTGTCTTCCTTCTTAGAGTTTTCCTCTTTCAACATTCCAATTTGTTCCAATAATATTCGATTAAGGTTCTTTAAATGCGATGTTTCTTCATTTTTTTCCGATAATTTCTTTTCGAGGTCCTAATTTTCTTGTTCCAATTTTTTAACACAACATTTTCTATCGTTTGACTTCTTGATCTATGTAAGTAGTTTTTGACTATGTTCTTTTAAACGAGGAATTTCTTCGTTTTTATCCTTGATAAATTCATCAAATTATTTTTGCATCCTTGATATTGACTTTCAATTTTCTTGAAGGATCACCTTCAAGATATATTTAAAGTTTTTTTATGAAGGTATTATCGATTTTGACTTCATACTAGTGTCTTGAAGTGTCATCATCTTCTTCTTATGGGGAAACGTCACATATTTTTTCTCCATGTTTATGATGAAGGTACCTAGATTTTTAAACTAGGGTAACATGATAATGATGCCAATTTCTTCTTTATACATATTTGTAACAATGAATTGAGATGTATATTCATATTCATCAATTATCACTTGTAACTCCTTAATTTCATTTTGTTTCTTGCGAAAAATATCTTGCTTTTCCATTATATTCGACTCTAGAATTAATAATTGGTTTGTCAAATTGATATTATTGTAATTTGCATCATAATTCATGTTGATAATGATGTTAATTTCCTTCCATTGAATACTCTCTTTTAATGTAAATAATCCACAACATGAAATTGGACAACCTACATAAGAAAATATTTATTTTTCACTTATTATTAGAATCCATTTAATTTTGTCGATAATTTTATGATAATTGAAATTTTGAACTTTTTTCCAAGAGAAAATTGCGCAATTTTATAAAAGGTATAAATTTTTTTACAATGCAAAGCTTCTTTCAAAATTCCAAAATATCCGGAACGCCAACCAGCCGGAAGGTACTTCCTTTCTAGAACAGTCAAAGAAAAATCACCAGAGAGGGAAGATTTCAGCATCAAAACATCATCAGCAGGATGAAGGGGCACTTCCCACTTCATTCAAATACATTTATGGAAGTAGAAGGACTCTCAATCCCTCCTTCTCGGTGAAATATCGTGAGGCGACCAACAGCTCCCTTTAGGGCCCTTTTGGAGAGGGCGTCCGCCTCACTATTGAGAGATCGAGGGATGTGATGAAAGCTGATGTCCGTGAAAGATTTTGACAGCACCAATGTTTTAGCCATCCAACTATCATTGTGGACTGAAAGCAGCTTTGACTTCTGAGAAATCCAGTCAATTGAAATTTTGAACTTGTTTCTTCCTTTCTTCACTTTTTTTTATTTTTCACCTTGTATAATTCCCTTTAATATATATCTATATATTTCTTCCTTTCTTCACTTTTCTTGTTTTTCACCCTGTATAATTCCCTTTAATATATATATATATATAGTAATTCTTCACTTTATGAGCTCCACTTTAACTCGAATCCATGTTATCCACTTTATATATATATCACGTTTTATATATACTTTATATAACTTTTTATCCGTTGATGTCTTTAAAGTGGCCCAATTTATATTTTATATAGGATTTTTTTTTTATTAATTAAAACTTTTTGGCTTTTTATTATTATATATCGTTTTGGACTTTTTATTTTATATCACTTTTCTTTAATACTTCCATCCTATACTCACTTCATAAAATTAATGTAACGTGGAGATTCATTAAATTTTATTTTTTTTTATGTATAGTTATGTTTTGCTTTAACAAAGGTTATATTGTTTTGTTAAACGGTGGCACCCTTAAGTTCATGGCAATTTGGGAGGGAACCTGGAGGCGGACGACAATGGCGTTTTTTGAACCTGGGTTTTGGCGCCTTGACTGGCGCTTCAAGGCTAGACACGCTATTAGCTATTAACATCACAGATCGCGACCCAGCTTACGAGATTTAAAGAGCACCTGCACTTACTCTTGCCTGAAACTTCTGTCTGTAGTGAATGTCCGGCGACATCTTTTTGGGGGTTTGGGGACAGACTGATCGTTTCCTTCTGGTCACAGCGCTACAGTCTCGAAACACAGTTTGTAAGGTTCGGGACCCGCTCTTCCAATCGATCTGGTATCTCCCTGCTATCTGACCTGCTTTTGTCTTCTTGTTTTATTTTATTCTGGGGCCTCCCAGTATTGTCTTCTTCCCAGACCATTCTCCCCTCTTTTCCACAGACTCGTTTTTTCCCTTGCTGACAGCTTCTGACCGGCCTCTCCACCTTCCTCTCTGACCTTCCAGAAGATCCCTTCCGCTACATTACCCTGTTACACTGTCCTGTCACACTTTAAACTACTGTGGAGAGCCCAAGATATGGACCCGGCTGCAGGGGGTTCGGGGGACCCTTGGGACCACCCGGCCATTCTAGAATCCATTGACAACCTGTGCACAGCACATTATCACACAACTAATCGGACCGTTATCCCACCTAATCCGCCTTCTGGAACCTCTACCACACCTTCTCATACTAAACTGTTTTCCCACCCCTCTGCACTTAACCATGCTGGATTTACCGAGCAAGTCACACTTGGAGGAGCTCGCTTACAGGATAAAGGAAACAAGACTGTTGACTCATCTGTTCCACTGGATGGCAACCCTCTTGGGTTTCGACCTCTTCCAAGAAAACTTCCCCTAAAAACTAGCATACACAAGCGCAGACAGAAAGCTTGGAAGCCCAAAACCTGTCACCCCAAACTCACTCTCGGAATGGATGTGGGACTCTCCGACGCTTGCAACTTAGCCCTCTGCGCTCTAGTAGGGAGA
>SNQJ01S0027032.1:232330-261020 GCA_010110895.2 Picea sitchensis | reverse complement strand
CTTTTTACTTCAGCACCAACTGAGTGAAGGCACCAACCTTCAGATTCTACAAGCACCCACTTGCAGAGAAAGAGACATATGTCTCCCTAGCACCACCCTACCACCCTTATTTGCCTAAATAAATATTGCTTGAATCAACTTGTTCATTCTGATATAGCTTGCTTACCCTTTCTACTGATCTGCTCTGCATTCTTCGATGTCTCTGATCTGCTGCTCTACTTCACTGTCCTCTGCAGCCCATTCTCAGCATCTTCTCCTGTCACACAGATTCTCCTCTTCCTTCTCTCACCTGCAGAGCTCTCTCTTCTGCTCACTTCAGCAACCTCTCCATCTTGGTTCCAGCGCATTATATTGTTATTCCACATGCAGAGGTTTTCCTTGCTTTTCTCAACTTCAACTGCAGTTTCCCTTTCTTTCATTGTTTCTTCTGCTTTTCGCATGCCAGCATTCTCCCTGATTTTCTGAACTGGCTCTTTGCATGCCTCCTCTACGCCTGCCACATCATGCAATGCTGTGCTCTTCCTATCTTAACTGCCATTCTATTTTTAGACTAGAAGTCCTTCTGCTTTTCTCAACTCCAACTGCAGTTTCCCTTTCTTTCATTCTTTCTTCTACTTTTCGCATGCCCGCATTCTCCCTGATTTTCTGAACTAGCTCTTTTCATGCCTCCTCTACGCATGCCACATCATGCAACGCTGTTTCTTAAATAAAACGATTGGTAACTTCTGCTGCTAGTCATGACCGTGGCTAAGGTGTGCGTTTTTATCAGCAAAGATCCAACGTTGTTTCAGCATAGTTTCCAGCACTGTGTTTCAGCCCAGCGCTGTGTTTCAGCATATGTAACATTACTGTGTTTCAGCTGTTATAGCACTGTGTTTCAGCATAAGCGTTCCATCATTTGTGTTTCAGCATTTGCATTCCAGCATCTGTGTTCCAGCATTTGTGTTTCAGCATCTGTGTTCCAGCATCTCTTGTGCGTCAACTTCTGTGTTCCAGCTCTGTTTCAGCACTGTGTTTCAGCCCAGCGCTGTGTTTCAGTATATGTAACATTATTGTGTTTCAGCCCAGCGCTGTGTTTCAGTATATGTAACAACATTGTGTTTCAGCACTTGCGTTTCAGCACTTGTGTTCCAGCTTCTGTTGTGCGTGCTCCATAACCAACCGATTGCCATCAATGACAACCGTGACCGTCTGTGTCATCATCTGTGCTCCAGCTTCTATGTTCCAACATTTGTGTTCCAGCACTTGCATTTCAGCACTTGTGTTGCAGCACTTGTGTTTCAGCACTTGTGTTTCAACATTTGTGTTCCAGCTTCTGTTGTGCGTGCTCCATAACCAACCGATTGCCATCAATGACAACCTTGACCATCTGCGTCATCTCTGCTATAGCCATATTTCCAACATATGATACTTTTGTTATTGAACATAAGATTCCTTTGAAACATGGTATCAAACCTTTCAAGAAGAAACTCAAACAGATAAATCCTATTCTCCTGCCAGTTATAGAAAGAAAATTCAAGAAGATTCTCAATGAAAATATTATCATTCCACTCTGGTATTATGAATGGGTAGAGAATTTGTTACCGATAAGAAAGAAAAATGGTGAAATAAGACTCTATGTAGATTTCAGAAACCTAAATTGGTCATCCCTCAAAGATAACTACCCATTACCAAAAATGGATCATGTTTTGGAAAAATTAGTTGGAGCTAATAGAATGTCCATGATTGATGGTTTTTCTAGATACAATCAAATTGTTTTCCATGAAGACGACAAAGAAAAAACTACGTTTACCACTCCCTAGGGAAATTTCATGTACGATAAAATTCCATTTGGTTTGATGAATGTAGGGGCTAATTTCCAAAGAGAGATGGAAATTGCATTTGTTGGAGAAAAATATAAGTTCGTCGCTATTTATCTCGATGATTTGACTGCTTTTTCTAATTCCAATGCAGAACATCTACTGCACCTCAAGCAAACCTTCGAAAAATGCAGAAAATTTGGTTTGTCTCTTAACACCAAGAAATCACATTTTTCTATGCAGGAAGGTAATCTCTTGGGTCATATAGTGTCAAAAGAAGCAATTAAGGTCGAACCTAAGCGGGTTGAGGCCATAGACACTATCAATATTCCTAGGAACATAAAATAAATTCAATCCTTTTTAGGAAAGATAAACTTTTTGAGAAGATTCATTCCCAATTTTTTTTAAATAGTTAAGTTGATTATAGATATGTTGAAGAAGGATAGCGAAGTGAAATGGATCATTGAAGATAAAGCATCATTCGAGCGTGTCAATAAAGCTATAAGCGAAGCACCAGTGTTAGCCAGTCTAGACTATACTAAAGAATTCTTGATCTTATCCTTTGCTTCTGAACATACTATTGCATCGGTGCTATTGCAAAAGAACAGGAAAGGCTTCGAACAATCAATAGCCTTTTTCAGTAAAAGTCTCAGAGACACAGAATTAAAGTATGATATACCTAAAAAACAAGCGTACACAATGGTGAAAGTCCTCAAAGATTTCAGGACATATGTGTTGCATTCCAAAATAATCTCTTACATGCCAACAAGCACTGTCAAGGACATCTTGGTACAACGAGACAATGATGTAAAGAGAGGTTGATGGTTAGCTAAAATTTAGGAGTTCAATCTAGAAGTAAAGTTGACTAAACTAGTCAAAGGTCAAGGCCTGGAGAAGCTGTTAGCCGAATCAAATTTTAGGGTGCTCAGGATAAATCACCTGGAATCACACAGATATCTTCTGGATATAGAGGAGCTTGATGATCAAACACCTACACTTCATATTCAAGATAAGTTTTCTTCCTCTGCTTGGTATTGCGATATTGTTTCATACCTCCTTACCCTTCAATGCCTGAATGGCATGAATCCATCCAAAGAAAGGACTGTGAAGCTACATGCAGTAAAATATTGTATTATTGATGGCTAGCTGTACTGGAAATATCCTATAGGCTTCTTGTTATGTTGCCTAATAGAACCTGAAACGGAGAGTGTCATAAATGAATTTCATGAATGAGTGTGTGGAGGACACCATGCCTGGAGGGAAACGACCTACAAGTTTTTAAAAGCCATATATTATTGGCCATATTTATTTACTAATGTGAATGCCAAGGTCAGAGCCTGCAACTCTTGCCAACTATTTTTCGGTAATCAAAATATTCTTGCAATACCTTTAATCCCAGTCAAAGAAGAATATCCCTTTCAATAGTAGGGTCCATATTTCATCAAAGAAATCCATCCGTAGTCAAGTTCACAACATAAATGGATTTTAACCGCCACCGATTACTTCATGAAATGGGTCGAAGCCATTCTGACTCATAATGCAATAGATTCGGTGGTAATAAATTTCTTGGAAGAAAACATCCTATCGATATTTGGTTTTCCGCGAAAAATAGTCATTGATAATGCCCAAGATTTCAAATATATGGCAATGATCAATTTTTTCCAAAAATACAACATTGTGTTAGGACATTCTAGAATGCATTATCCTCATGTAAATGGGTTGGCTGAATCATCCAACAGGAGCCTGATGACTATAATAAAAAAAGTGTTGACAAAAAATAAGAAGGCTTGGCACGTTCACCTGAAGTATGCCTTATGGGGGAATTGGCTCGACACCAAGAAATCAATAGGTATGTCCCCTTTAGAAATGGTTTATGGTACTGAAGTTGTCCTTCCTATCAATCTCGCTCTTCTTGTGATGAATCTCTGGCAAGATGAAAATGAAGAGCCAAACGAAATTACAAGAAGGATAAACCAAATAATCAAAGTCCAGCAAAATAGGGCCAAAGTAGCTGACAGACTTCAAAGGTACCAAGATAATATGAAGGCCCTTATTGAAGAAAAGTCTAAAGAGCAGGATTTTCTTCCGGGCGATCTAGTTTTAAAGTGGGATGCTAGAAAGGAGGATGAGGGAAAAAATGGAAAGTTCGACCATCTCTAGTTTGGACCATTCAAGATTGCAGCCATTGAAGGGAGAAATTCTTTCTTACTAGAAAACCTTGACGAAAAGATTATTGATGCTCCTATCAATGAGAGTTACCTAAAACATTTTATGCAATAGTCATTTTTCAGATTCCCATTGTATGTACTAGTTTTGGTTTCCATATTTCAGTTTGCAATTTTATTTTTCCTTTGTAAATTATCCAAATTTTACTTTTACTGTAAATTTTACTTACTATCATGAAAATATATATATATAATAGTTGTACCACATATCATTTCTATCCTGCATGATTTTATGACATTTCCCATTTTATCTTCCTGCATAATACATATTGTCCATTGAGAGATAAGGATATATCGAAATACAACACTCAATTTTCAAAACCTTAGCTTTCTCTCAAAACAAGTGATAAATTAATGATTTACTTGATTGAAATTACAAAGGCAATCTGAGGTATGAACTCTTATTCCGTCAGTTTGAGCTAAAATTTTAAAGAATCATGTCAAATGTAAAGGATTTTCACTCATATAGATATTGTCACTTGATCAAAGATCAGAGAAGTATGAAATTACATCTTAAGTCTGAAGCCTTCTCCGAAAAAAAAAAATGAAATAGAAAAAAGAAAATAAGAACAAAAAGGCTTGAAGGAAGTTCGAGAATCAATAAACAAACTTGTGTGGGATTGACATTATTTTGCATCAGATCCTCTGAACCTTCATTCTGTTTTATTCTTCCTATCCCCGAGATTTTATTCTCTTATGATTTTCACTCCTTTAATAGTCTTCGTAGAAAGAAATAAATTCTCCTTGACTCTGAAAACTTAAAAACATATCTTCAAAACGAGGTTAGGCGGAAATTTTTATGATTCCTTGATTTTAACTAAAAAAAAGTATGTCTAGGCTAATCTTGATAACTTTGGCTCTTCTATTAGATTTTAAACTGATTAATTCTCTTAAGGTCAATACCTGAAAAATAAAAATTCCATAAAATATTCTCTATAGGAGAAGGTGTATTGAAGATCATGAGAGAATTAGTTCATAGTACAATCAAAAAGTAGTTGACAGACCTTCATTGTTAAATTTTAAGAAGATATCATCCCTTGTATGATACATACAAAGTGATTTCCCCCACTTCAAAAATATTAAAATATAAGACAGATGGTGAAAGGAAATTCATAATCTGATTGCCCCCATCTAGTCCAAGACAAATGGTGAAAGGAAATTTGTCATTCGATTTCCCCCATTTTGTCCAAAAAGAGATGATGAAAGGAAATTCATGTAATGATTTCCCTCATCTCAGAAAAATGCGAATTGAAGTGGTGAAAGGAAATTCAATTGGAGATGTAGATAACTTCATCGGGGCACTGAACATGCTCGCTGGAAGTGAAGCAATATCTATGATATATGTAAGGTTTTCTTACACATATATAACATAATATGGTATCTAGTTCTCTTTCCGGTAATATTTACATTCTAAACCAACAATGGATTCCCTAAATAAATTGTTATATTTACTTAACCTTGATGCGAACGAAATCGACCAAAGTCTGATATTTCAGTTAAAGTTGTTTTGATTATCTTAAGCAAATCCAAACTCATTTTTAGGAAAGGGAGATTATTAATAGCCTAACTTGAGATCAATAATTAGGTGTGTTTTGAAGGTTTTATGAGGTTCGGTTGAAGTTCATTTTTTCTTTGTATTATCAATCTCTAAAAGTGTTTCCAAAAAATGCAATAATGACTCCATTTACCCAATAAAGGCACTTAGTATACTGTTATTCTGCATCTCGCAGGGAGACGTGATCTCCAGATGGAGCCTATGTTGGAGCATGTATAATCCTGAAACTTTTTGATCTTTACATTCTCCACTTCATAAAAAAAAATCTTTCCCAAAATGGTAACTTAGAAAATAAATTTTGAATTTTAAATCAAGTTCATTTTTGGTTAATTAGTAGTAAGGCATTCTTGATATCTGGTGTTGATGAAGTTTTCACATTTGATCGAACGATCCTAATATATCCAGAGTGTTGCAATCGCCTAATCATTAAATAGGTAAATCACTAAAGGTCGCTCCGGAGCTTCGCGCTTCGGGCATTTCAATAAGTCGTAACGATAAACGTCCTAAAACCCGAAAGTGTTCATTCATCACTTTTCCTAAAACTTTAAAGGACACAAGTCATTGCACACGTGTATTTTTTAGTCTTCTCTGAGTTGACACGTGGAACCCATTTATGACATTTTCGTTTGAATATTCATACGATTCCATGTAACATGTGACACCTCCCTTTTCATGACACGTCATCTAGAATGACGTCATCTAAGATAGGTCACTAAGGGAGATAACCCTTCAGAAATATAACAAAGAACTAATTTGCAAATCAATGAAGCACTATAATGATGAAGTATTAAACCTTAATTGATTAAGTTAATCATGGTCAATAAATAGTTAATCACTCCGCACTTCAGGGTTCACACGTTTACCCTTCATCATATCCTAAATTTTCTGAAGTTCGAATCTCCAAAACACTTAAAGTTAAATATGATTAATTAAAACTTAAAACTGATTATCGGATAATTAATCACTTTGCGTTATCGGGTTTTGGGGATTTCCCCGAAAGCAAAATTTAAAGTTCTCGAAGTCTGAATTGTCGAGACACTCGAAATTAACACACTTGTTAAACATGATTAATTAAAGTGTTAAAAACAATTATCTAGGTATTAACCTTCGTAGATTTGGGATTCAGATAATTCTCACTCTGTCTCATCTAAATTTCCTGAACATGAATCGTCGAATATTAATGGAATTTATGACTAATCAACGATAATGATTTTTAACATACATTGCAGATCGCCAGGTAGAATTTTCCATTAAAGTTAATAAATTTTTCGTTAGTAAAGCTATACTAGAATCAATTCATCTGATGTGAATAAAAATACTTCTATTTTGAATTTCATTTTCACCCTCCACAAAGTAGCAAGTTTTATCTGATTGAGAAGCTCATGCAATTCCTCTACAATAGGTAACCATGTTCTATTCTCTCGATATCATGGCACCATGGAAGATGATGAAGAATAATGATGCGGCTGGTGAAGGTTCAAATCCAAATGTGGATGTTCTGTCAGACACTATGCCGCGAGCTATAGACACTGTTAAATCTTGGACAGATGTGTTCGAGGTTCTAGAACATGAGCTCATAAACTGTCTAGAAGATTATGGTGCTAAAGAAGATGATACTCATGAAGCTAAACTCATATATATAGCTGAGCTAGAGCTACACAAGGTAGGTGCGCGACCGAGACTCATGTCATATAAGGACATGATAGGTTGGGCCTTGGAGAACATCGATGTCCAAACTAGGAGCATCACCAACCACCAGAAAGTTGACGTTGGTTCTTTCCAATCGGAGAACCTCCAAATAATGTATAAGTTATCTCTTGATCCTACATATAATTACAATAATTCATTTATGTTGGAGTTTGAGAAACAAGAATGCATACAATATGACAAGAGTTATCCCGATCTAATCAAGTCCTGGTGGGGGAACCCATAGAAGTTTAGGGCTGATGCTCATGACATGTATGCCACATCGTCGTTGGAAACTCACATGATTTACGTAGCCATGATGCTCTGTAGACTATTTGGGAAGAATATTCCTACTCATTTCTCGGTGGAATGGGTATCGATCATGAATGAGGTGGCCGAGGGATACACTTTTAATTGGGCCAAAATTTTGTCAGACAATTTGGCCAAAGAAATTACTGAATACAAAATGGAAAAATTAAAGGGGTAGCCTACCCCTTTCTATATGTCTATGTATGTCATGGATTCTATCTATTTCATGACTCCTTTCCCATTAATGAATTGGAACTGGACCCCGACCAGTGTAGAGCCTATCCACTTTTACCATTCCAAGTTGTGGGAGGAAAAGGCCAAATATTTATTTTACGAAATCTATCACAATGTAGTGGTGCATGTTCATATTGCCCTATATGGTCACCCACCTCCCTGGATTTCAGACAGAACTATGGGGAATCTCAAAAAACTAGCATATTGGTTCACTGAAGAAAACTTATCTTATATCAGGGTTTTTGGATGCTTAGCTCCTCCACATGATCTCCCGTGTTTTTTACCAAACTGGCTGGTGTGCAAGGAGTTAGCTTACCAGAGAGTAACATGAGGCATCAAAAAGGATCTTAAGGCATCCCAGAAAAAGGTATGGCCAACCTTCCCCATCTAGGTTGACATGTTTTCACTATTGGATTTTGGGCACTCTAAAGTGGAGGTCATAGCTTTGGAAGATGTGAAGTTTCTTGACATCGAATTCAAAAGGAACGACCCACACAAAATCATGGAGAACCACCTGGACCAATACAACATGAAAATATATGTGCATTAAAACTCCCCACATGATGAAATATTCAAGGGAGTTAGGTCTTATGAAGAGATGTCGAACAGATTCCAAACATTGTCCCCAGATCAACATGCCAGTTTCCTCAGTTTCCAAGGACACGGGAGAAACAATTTGCCAAAAATACTACAAGGAGAATCGATATCCATTCCTCCTGCACATCAATCTGTACCTCCGGGTTTTAAACTAGGGTACTTTGGAAAAGAAAATATTAAGGAAACTCAAAAGAGCTCTGAGGGTTTGACTCAAGAATTAGAAGCCCCATTATCAAAATAGCTAAGCCCCCAGGCCCTAGCTCATCTAAAAACTTACATAAAGAAAGGACAGGATGCAACTCCTTCAACACCAACCACACATGTGGCCAATACAGTAGAGAAACAACCATCTACGAAGATCGTTACTCCTATTACTTCATTGACACCTCTGCAGTCTAGTTTTGGAAATCCTAGTTCCGAAGTCATTTTTGTAAGTGATCTCACCCCAATATTTTTCAAAGATATGCCTGCTTCATATTTATTCTTTATGAAGAAATGGAGGGCCATCATCAAAAGAGAATCACAACAGAACGAAGGGTTAATAACCAAAAGGCACAGGATGTTGTATGACGAAAATAATCATGATGATTCAGAATTCATGAAAGAAGTTGTAGGTTCATTGGGTGCCTTTGCTACTACAAATCAATGGCTTGTGGAGAATTTGGAAGAGAAACTAATACAAAAAAAATTATTGTTGGGGTAGTTCCAAGATCAAATACTGACCATGGAATAGACTGTAAAGAATAATATGATCCAAGACTTTGAAGAATTCAGAGCTTATAACCAACATCAAATCCAATAGCTGTAGGCTAACCTCAAGGAGCTCCATCAAAATTCATAGGAAAACAAAGGATTGGCCACTAAACGTGATGAGGTAATAAGGAAATTGCAAGCCAAATTATACCTGACTGAAGGTACATCAATAGATAGCTGAGCCTTCCGAATTCAAGCATTGGAAATTAACGAGAAACTAGAAATGGCCCGGTGGGATCTTTTTATGAAGGTTGATGCCATCCATAAATGCTATCAGGAAGTAGATATTTCTCTGAAGTATGTATATATCAAAGAAAGAGAAGCTCACTTATCCCGAGCTAAGTTTCAAGATTCCATCATCCTTGCAAAGAAAGATAATGTCCCTGATTTTCCTCAGCTTTCCCCTTCTGAACAAATAAGAGGTGATATGGCCTTGAAGGGGTGGGAAATGAATTTGGCAGAAAGAAAGAGATTGGCCAAGGAGGTAAAGGATGCTTGCTAAGAAGCATTATGATTTTTAGAAAAAAAACTCATTGATTTTGAGGGAAGCAATATCGTGGATGCCCTAGGGAAAATCAATATTGAAATGAACCAGCAAAACTCTAGAAAGGGAAAAGAGGAAAATTTGGCAGTCGTTCAAGAAATAATCCAGATTTACCTTCTTAAAATAAATAAATGGCTAGTGAACCCAATTTTACAGTTCCAGGCCTTAGCTCAAGAAGTGAAAAGAATTCAGGAAAGGGTACCTCAAGTATAAAGGAAATTAATTATTATACACTTTTTAGGTGAATGAAACAATTGATCCATCAAGGTTAGTGGTGGAATTTTTAAATAGATGTAACCAATGCATTAAGCATGGAAAAGAAAGAATAGTGGGGAGCAAGTAAGAAACTGTCATTTCATTACTAATATAGCTCGAGAGACAGATGGAAAAAAAACTACAACGACTAAGACATTATGACGAACTATTGAGAAGACCAGAGGACATATGTTTCTAGCCTAAAGGAATGAGGAAAATAAATGTTTTTCAATAGGTGAAGAGAAAGAATAAAATGCCAATAGTGCTCATCATATTTTACACACTGCTATCTTATTTCCGAATTATGATATTTTAATTAAAAATTGTAAGAAGTCCAACCGTTTTGAGTTGTGATAGATTTTGTATAAATACATATATTTAGGGTCTATTTGAGTCTGCTTCTTGCTGGATGTAATAGAGAAAACTCGCCTTTGTGAGTATCAATACAAGTGCAGACAAAGATTCCAAATTATGTTTAGTTTGAGTTATGTGATTCTCCTGTATTTTCATATCTCTGAATTTCCTTATGTAATTTCTTGATAAGGTATTGATTACAATTTAATATCACGACTATTGTAATCATATTATCTCAGTAATTCGTTAAGTAATCATTTTTTCCTCTGTAATTGTTGTCAGTAATACAAGACCTGTAATCTATTTGAAATACTATATCTTATATCCTATTCAAGAGTGCACTCTCTACTTTCTTCTACTGCAAACATGGTGAGTCTTATCTACCATGGATGCCTACCTTTGTTTAACAGTTTTGTAAGTTTCTTCCAGGCCATTTGATATCATAATTGTGACTCAGACAACAAAATATGGCCTCTGTATTGTCCTATTATTAATTTTGTTTAAGTATTTTTCTTATATAGTTAAAGAAAGAAAAATCACTCTCTAAAAACACTCTTTAAAACATTCTTGATGCTTGACATTACTCTTTGAGCCTTAAGTTTAATCTCAGGAACAACATAAATCATTGCTTACAAATATCTCTTTCAGGAATACTAAGATATTTTTACCTGGTCATATATAGAGATGTCTGGCCTCGATCCTTCTATAGTCGAACATCGAATCGACACATGGTCGGATATTTCCCCTGTTTATTAAAAGCAACGCCCCCTACACCCATCCAAAGTTGCAACTATCAAAGATGAAATTGACAAGTTACGCGCAACCGGGTTCATTTACCCCATTGTGTACACTTCTTAGGTCTCCAACCCCATTCCCATTAACAAAAAATAGGGAACTATTCACGTCTGCGTAGACTTTCACGACCTCAACCACGCTTGTCCCAAAGAAAACTTCCCAACCCCTTTCATTGACCAAATAATCAATGATTGTGCCAGCCATGAGACACTATCCTTTATGGATGGGTTCTCTAGATACAATCAAATTCAAATTCACCCAACAGATCAATACAAAACCTCTTTTACAACCCCTTGGGGTACCTTTTCTTATCGTGTCATGCCCTTTGGACTAAAAAATGTCAGTGCTACTTTCTATTGGGACATGACCTACATTTTTCACGATCTTTCTCACATCATCCTTTTTTATTTGGATGACCTCACCGCTCAATCCAAAAATTGAACCCAACATTTAGATGATTTACGCATCATTTTCCAATGATGTCGCCAATATAATATCCACTTGAACCCCCAGAAGTGTGTCTTTAGCATCGTTTTCAGGTGCCTCCTTGGGTTCATTGTCTCCCAACATGGCATCACTATGGACCCCCTCAAGGTCCAAGATATCACATAAATCCCACCACCTAGGAATTTACACCAACTGCAGAGCTTGCAAGTCAAAGACAACTTTTTAGGTCGCTTTTTCCTAGACTACGTCACTCGCACACATGGTTTTATCCGCTTACTACATCATGATATCCTAGTTCAATGGGATGAACATGCTCAAACAACTTTTGATGATTTAAAATATTCCCTATCCAATTCCCCTTTGATTAGTCCCCCAGACTATGATCATGATTACATCCTCTACTTATCAGCCTCGGTTGTTTCATTTGCAAGAGTCCTCGTCCAATTAGGGGATGACGAGCATGAACAAGTGATTTACTACACTAGTAAAAAACTTTCAAGACCACCCTTAAAGTATAATTGATCCAAAAGGGATCTAGAGAAGACTAAGGACAACTTAGAACTCATAGAAGCAACTCAGGAAGCTTAGAATGGCCTCAGCAGATAGAGAAAGGGAAAAAATTCAAAGTTCTCACAACTTAGTGAAAATAGTATCATCGCGAATATCATGTTGTGAGATTTCCAATGGCGTAAAAAGCTCGTTAAACAGAGTTATGTATCGAAATATATTCGTAGTCAAAGTTTGGTCAACCTAGCCCAATTAGTAGGGCATGAGTCAGCATCCGTACTACTGATGTTAGCATTAGTATAGATGACTTCATCTTCCATACAGTTTATGTGGGACACACAAGAGGCGACATGTGTTAGCATGATGTCAGCATGGTGATGTAGAAGAACCAAAGGCTGCCATGTGTCACTCATTTTGGTCTTTTTCAGGTTGATCCATGGACCAATGAAAATGTGCCACATGACAGTCTGTACAACCACGTGGAAAACCGTATGCTGACGTGGTAGGCTGACGTGGCAAGATGATGTGGTAGTTGATGTGGCTAGTGACTGTATAGGCAGTTTTCATGGCCCAATGGTTGGATTCCATGTGGCCCAGTCATGGGTTACCACGTGGCAGTGGGAAATGCCTAATGAGGGTTCGAGAACCAAAATTCAAAATTAAAAAAAGGTCGGGTCCACCAAATCTTGTAGAAACCCGCAATATCTGGCAGCCCAATGAAAAAATCTAAACCACCTCTAAAAGTTGGTGAACCACCATACATTTATATATATAAGTTATAACAACAACCCAAAAGGGGAGGCCTGCAGGCTAGACCCTTGGATCTCCCCCAATGCATATTCTTTAACTATAGCTCTTCCAATGTTGGGCCAAACAGAACCATTGTTTATACCACCTACAATTATTATTTAAATTTTGAAATTCACTAGTTCACGGGGGGAAGGAACAAGGGCGCGACGATACGGTCGGGCATAATTTTTGAGGCAATTTTTAATGAATTAATTGTAGGGAGCAGGCACAGACATCGAAACAAGATTTCTCAAGGGCCTTGGAGTGCTAGAGTTGGATCGAGGTGTGGAGATATTCATTTTTGGTTAATTCGATGCCACAAATTCAATGGTGTTGTCTATTTCCTGATCTGAGCAAAGCTTTTGCATCTTAATTCCTGAATGAGGTATACTTATATATTTTTCCAAAAAAAATTGTTGAGTTAATAAAATGGCCTACCCATTTGAGAGAAGGAACTAGAGACGTAGTCCACCATGGAAGAACTCCATCATCAATTTTTTGTGTTCACATTTGATTCTTATATCTCTTCATTATTGAGTGTTTCCTTCTATAAGGGTGCACTTTAATTTATTCTCATTTTATAAAATTCTTTATAAGTCACTTCGATGAAAATATCTCAGATCATGTTGGTATCAGAGTAGTCATATTTGACGTGAATTATTGAGTGTGAATGCTTACTAGGGCCAAGAATAAGCAGGGTGAAGGAACTCTTAAGACTTTCAATCCCGAAGTTGGTTGTGCATCCCGAAGGAAGAAAATGGTAGAAGAGGAGAAGTGTGATGAACAAGAGAAAAAATTCCATATGGTATTTTATCGCATGTCAGAAAAGATCAAACAAATGTATGGAGACTACAAGAAGAGGATGAAAAATAAAGGGAAGAAAAAGGAAGCACATGCTGATGATGATGCTTCGGTAAATCAAGAAGCTAGAGGAGACTCTCCTGAGCCTCCATATTCACCATCAAGTTATAGTTCTTCTTCCTTTGATCATTCTTTTCATTCTCATCATTATAGCCATAAATATTATTTTAAGACACCATTATTAAAGATTTATGTAAAATTTGTTTTACCTATGTTTAATGGAGATGCTAATCCTGAAAAGCTAGATAATTAGATCTGACAGGTTGAAGTATATTTTCATGTTCAAAAGATTGATGAAGAGGAATTTAAAGTGTAGCTGACTTCTCTTTGGTTGGAAGGAACCACTCTCGTATGGTGGGAGAGTAGAATATAGGACATAAGTAAGTGTGGTAATCTCCTTTCCTCATGGTCGGAATTTAAATCAACGATAAGGAAACAATTTTATCCATTGGGTTATTTACATAAAAAAATGATGGAATGGAAAACTTTAAGACAAAGTAAAGGTCAAACTGTACAAAGTTTCACAGAAGAATTTAGGAAGAAAACTCTTGCATTAAACATTCTTTTGGATTCTTATGAAACTTTAATGAAGTATATCGGCACAGTTCACAATTATATTCTTCATACTTTTCTATTGTTTAAACCCACCAGTCTTGACGAAGTTTGTGTGCAAGCCACTCACCTTCAGAACATGGGAAAGAATGTTCAAGAATATCCCACAAAGAAACCTTCAAATATCCCGCATAATCCATTTAATAAGTTTAAAAGGAAGGACATGAAGACCGCCACAGTAAAGAGAGAAGAAGGAAATCCATCTTTCACTCATTACAAGAAAAGTGGTCACGATGATGAACAATGTTGGAAACTACATCCATAGAAGAGACTGAAACAGTTCGGTGGAAAAGGGAAGACAAAAACCATTGCTACAATGCAACAAGATATTGGTTCTGATTCAGGAGAAGAAGGAAAGATCACAGTGGTTGGAGTACAAGGTATATATTCCCTTCATGCTAGTTCAAATTCCAATAATGAATCTCATGATGATGAACGAAGGAGGAATGAATTATTTCATATAATATTTGTATCTAAACACACTAAGATAGATACATTATTTGATCCAGGTTCCCAAGTAAACTTGATATCTGAAGCACTTGTCCAAAAGATTGGTCTTGAAATGAAACCACATCCAAAGACTTATCCTCTTTGTTGGGTGTGTGATAAAGAAAAACTTCATGTCAAAAAACAATGTAGGGTCAGAGTTTCTGTTTCTTCAAAGTTGATTGATGAAGTCGATTTGGATGTTGGATCACTTGATATATGTGGCATAGTGTTGGGGAGTCCTTATATTTATGATAGAAAATAAGTCTTCTTTCATCATGAGAACAAAAACCACCTTACTAAGGGGGGAGTGGAATATATTGTTACATCTCACAGCATGAGGGTAAACACAACACTTGTTAGTGTAGGACAAATGAAGAGACTCATAAACACTAATAAGAGATATGTACTCATGGTCGTAAGGGAGAAATATTTCAGAAAATCCGACACTTTCAAAGGATGTGAACCTTATCATAAGAAAGAATTAATTGATATTGTTTCTAAGTATGATGATATTTTCCAGGAACCATATGGATTACCTCCTAAGAGGTAAATATAACATGAAATACATCTTGAGAAGGATTCTCCTCTTCCTATTGTGGGCATGTACATGATGACAGTTGTAGATATGACAAAGATTAAGAAGTAGGTACAAGGATTATTATATCAAGGGGTCATCAAGCCCAACTCATATCCTTGTGGTTCTCCGATCGTGATGGTGCCAAAGAAAGATGGAACATGGAAAATGTGTGTCGATTACTAGGCCTTAAATAAAATCACAGTGAAAAATCGATACCCTCTTCCTTGTATAGATGATTTACTTAATCAGTTAAAGAATGTTGTTTATTTCACTAAGTTGGATTTGCGTAGTGGATACCATCAGATCAAGGTTGCAGAACAGGATGCATGGAACACTTCTTTTAAAACCAAACAAGGATTGTTTGAGTGGTTAGTTATGTCATTTGGGTTTTGTAATGCTCTGACAACCTTGATACGTGTGATGAATAATTTATTCAGGCCTTTTCTATATGATTTTGTGATTTTATATTTATAGGACATTCTTATTTTTAGCGAGACTTAGGATAAACATGTGAGGAATGTAAAGCAAGTATTGGATACTATTAATCCCTAATATTGGATCATTACCCCTTAATTTTGGCATATTACATTAGTAATGTTATTTTATTTATGTCGACTTTATTCCATTAGTTGTAATTATACCTCCTAGTCTCCTATATATACCAAGGAGACATTTTCACTTGGAATCATCTTGTACTTGAACATTTATGTGGGTTAAAAGGAGGTTTCCCTGTCAAAAAGGATTATTATCTGAAATTATCTCTTTTTCAAGGTGTTGAGTACTTTTTCTGAGTTTTTTCTATGCTATATTGATATTTGGTTCCTAACATATGGTATCAGAGCTCAAGGTCTTAGGGTTTCCCTACTACATTTGAGACACCTTGTAATTTTCACTATAACTTTGTTTCTACAACGTTTCATAAGGAACGGCTTGGCGGATATTTAGTAGACGGATGAAGGTACGTTGGGTTAAAATTTCATCTTCTGAGGCTTTATACTTTCGTAGATACAACCTGTACAAGATAGGGTTCTAGAATCATCCTCAAATGAGTCATTATGGAATTTTCTCTATAAAAACTTTTCTGTAATGTTTCAAACCCTGAACTCCAACATTTATTCACTGAAATTAGTAAGGTATTTGTGGTCAACATTTCAGCTTCTGGGTCATCTTAAATTTGTCGATACACCCTGTGAAGATAGGGTATCTGACTAGTCCTATTGACTAGTCTCAAGAAGGTGTTCCACGTAAAACAGTCATAACTTCTTCCTAGAGTATCCAAATTGAGTGAGACTAGTTTCATTAGATCGTGGACAGTTTGTGGTATTTTGGGTACAATTTTCAGAATTTTATATCAATTATTTTGTGTGCAGCATACTATACAAGTGAGATCTCCTGGAAAGGCCAAAAATCGACAAGTTGTGCGGAAGTTACCATAAATTCCACTTGGCACATCCAATTTTGATAAGACCTATGGCATTGTAGAGAAGAAATATCAAAGAACTACATAAGAGAAAGTTTCATACCTAGAAGGGATGAAACTTGGGAGATACAACAGAAGAAAGATTGTCTAGCAGAACCACCTCAAAATCAAGGTTCAAAAGTGATACTTGGCCAACATGGCACCCAAAAAGGGAACTTCTACACCAAATAAGCCTCCAAACAATCCTACTTGGACTCTTGATTAAGGTGAAGAAATTTGTAGGGACATAAATGATTTACAAAAGAAAAAAGTAACAAAAGATGAACTACAAGAGATGGAAGCTAAGTTGGAGGCAAAGATGGATGGCTTAAAAGAGGAGATCATGGAAGTATTGAAAAATTTCGTAACAGAGAAGACACCTGAAAGTGAAAATGCATCCCACAAAATTCATGATGAGGACATAAGGAAGGGGAATCCAAAATGGAGAAACTCCAACTTTGGGTTGAAGACCAAGCACGTTCCTAAGATCGATATGAGGAAGTTTGATGGCAAGGACCCAATCACATGGATACTTCAGATGGAGTAATTCTTTGATCTACATAATGTGCCACATACACAAAAGGTATGAATTGCGTCTTTATATTTAGAAACTAATCAATTTGTATGGTATCGATGGCTTTGTTCTCGCAAATCACTCGTCACTTGGACAAATTTCACGAAAGAAATAATAGCACACTATGAGGATACAAGGAGCAATACCTTATTTTGCCAATTGATAAATCTCAAGCAAAAGGGTTCAATTACCGAGCACATTGAGAACTTCCAAAGATTGAATATAAAGGTAACCGATATTCCATGTGAGAACTTGATTGATGTATTCATAGGAACTTTAAAGGATAACATTCAATATGAGGTTCTCCTTTGAGAACCCAAATCATTGGAGAATGCATTTAAGGTGGCAAGAAATGTTGAAAGTAAAAATATGGCTATGGCTACTAGAAGGACCAATCCTAACATCTATAGAGAGAACAATACTCCTTCTTCTAAAAAAAATCAACCTACAAGGTTGACACCTCAACAATTGGAGGAACGAAAAGTAAAAGGTTTATGCTTTAATTGTGACAGCAAGTACAGTAAGGGACATACATGTGGTGAGAAGAAATTATTCTACATAGATTGTGAAGAGGAAGAAGAAGAAGAACAAGAACCATCTCAATATGAAAACGTAGAATCAATTTCGTCTGAAGAGTTGACACCCACGATATCATGTAATGAATTGGTTGGAATTAGCACTCCTCAAACCCTCAAGATCGAAGGATACAACAAAAAGAAAAAGGTAATAGTCCTAATTGATTCTAGTAGTACTCATAATTTCATTCACTATAAATTAACCAAAGCTCTCAATTTCTTTGTATATCCAGTGCCAGAGTTTCAAGTAATGATTGCAGATGGAGGAACTATCAGTTGCTCATGTGATCCGAATGGATCTCTGCACGTGAAATAACTTCTTAATTTGCACCATGTTGATTTTAAGGTCGTGACAAAAGTGTTTAAGTGGATTAAAATGATGCTTTCTTGAGTTTTATTTCTCACGCATTTAATTATGCATTTGTGGGAAAAATACTTCATGCATTTTTCATATTAGTTTGATTAATGTTTTTATGAAGTTCTCATGCATTTAATTATGCATTTTATGAGCTTTAATAACTCATACATTATTATTATTCACTTGTAATTAAAATGATTAATATTTGTGAGAGAAAATTTGTCTCACATATTATTCATTTATTAATTACGGAAATTGGTTTTCATGTGAGAAACCACCTCACACCAATTTGCCATTTTTTTCTCAATTGTAGGTTGAGAGAATCAAGGGCATGGTTGGAAAGTCTTTGGGTGGTTTTGAGAATTTTCCATTTTTGAGCCTAAGATAGTTGAAGATCCTACATTTAAGGATCTTGTTTTTTCCTTCTTTGTAATTAGATTCTACAATTGTGGATCTTGTAATTAATTCTCTTAGTTGGAGAGTGAGTAAGGAAAAACTCTATATATTCCTTATGTGAGCCATGTTGGAGAAGAAGAAAGGAGAGAGTGCTTAGCTATTGGAAGCCATAGTGATGAGATAATGAAGAGCCATAGTGCTTGAATGTAAGAGAGTTTTGAGAGCTCACTTTGAAGAAGGAATATAGAAGATCTTCATTCCAGTTGGAGCAAGTCCGGAGACGTAGCCCTAGAGGTGGAGGGGTGAACTATGTTATCAACATCGATTGTCTCTCTCTTATTTTCCTTTATGTGTTTTTTTCTATTCTATGTTCATTTACTTATGTTCATGTGTTTTAATGCATTATGATAAATGAACTAATATGCTCAATAAAACCTGTATAAGCCATAGTCAATTTAAAGATCCTCACATTGTAAACATTGGGAAGAGTAGTACTCGACCCATTTTCGGATCAAGTGGTATCAGAGCAGGTGACTGCTTTTTAGGATGGGCAGAGGAGTGAAGCACATTGAAAGAATGCAAGAGTTGCAAGAGATCAATGACAACATTCAAGCTGACAATGCAGAATTGAGAAGACTTTTGCAAGTAGCTAAAGAGGAGAAGCAGGAGCTTCAAGAGATGCTACAAGCCAAAGAAGATTTATTGGCTAAGTTGTAGAAGGTTGAGAAGATGGATGTTGCATCTCAAACCGAGGTATATGATGTTTCTTCATGTTCTGTTTTCTCTCAATATGAAAGTAATGTTGGCATGAAGATCCTCACGAAGATGGGGTATAGAGGAGGTGGAATTGGCATTAATGGTCAAGGAGTCACCCAACCATTGGAGGTTGTACCAAGACAACTATTTGTAGGCTTGGGTTATGGACATGAAGAGAAAGGAGAATGCTTGAAAGTTGTTGAAGCGAAAGCCAACTCTTCACCACCGGATTCCAAGAAGGGAATCAAGACAGTTAGTCCTCATCAGTTCAAGGACAAGTCAGGAAGGTATAATAGTCATTCAAGTTCTTCTTTTGCATATAAGAGAAATGATTGCTTCCATAGATCTTCTAACCGTGATGTAGTTAAGAATCAAACAAAGAAAATGTGGGTTAAGAAGACGGATGTGTCCATGAGAAGTGAAACCAAGAAGAATAAGAACCTTTCATATCCTCCTGCAAGGAATGTACATCTGAATGGAAAACGAAGGAATTTCTGCAATTTCTGTAAAATCAGTGGCCATTGGGAGAAGCAGTGCTGGAAATTGCACCCTGAAATTCGCCACAAGTCAAGCAAGCAGAATGTAAAAGAGCCTGTGAAGAAGGAGGCTCCATCCACCATTGGAAAAACATGATTACCAGATGAAAGTTCTTGGTGTTGGTTCGATAAGAAGTTCATAATGTTTCTGCAAGTTTTATTTCTGCTATGTTGCAAAATTTTGAGTTTTATGGGGGAAGGTATCCCTCTTTTGATGGAAAACACTCAAAACTTTTCTGACTTGGATTCGAGAAGTAATGGCATCATTGCGAAGGACTGGACGAGAGAAAACCAAAAAAGGGAATTTGGATATCAATAACCAATCTAGCCATTGCAATAGGAAGCTACAACTTTTTTACAAGTTAATGTAATAAGTTCAGGTGCCCCCTCTCTCCCCAGCCGGGATTCGATCCTGGACCGGCCATTGCAGACGAGGATCTATGTTTGAAGGTCGTTTCTGACTCAATAGAAGAAGAAGAAGGAAGTTTGAGTTGTGTTTGGGAATTATTGTTGCATGTTTCTTGTGGGTGTGATGGAGCAGAGTCTGGTCGACAACATAATCGTGCGACTACTAGATGCAAAAGAGAGAAGATCAACTAAACAAGTCCAACTCTCTGAGGCTGAGATTCGATAACTCTGACTGACCTCCAAGGATATTTTCATTTCTCCACCCAATTTGCTTGATATCAAGGCCCCTATCAAGATCTGTGATGATATACATGAACAATATTCTGATCTATTAAGGTTGTTTGAGTATGGTGGTCTTCCACCATCAACAAATTATTTGTTTCTAGGTGATTATGTGGATCGCAGGAAGTAGAGCTTAGAGACAATATGCCTTATGCTTGCATACAAGATTAAATTCCCAAAGAACTTTTTTCTTTTAAGGGGAAACCATGAATGTGCTTCAATCAACATAATACATGGTTTCTATGATGAATGCAAGTGATGGTTCAATGTTCTTCTATGACAGTTGGTTCCAGATCCAGAAAAAAATGACACGGTGAAACAAATTCATTTTTTTGTTGTTATACAGAACACAAAAGGCCTGAAAGTCAGGATTTGATCCGCGGCCTGATTTTCTACATGAAAAGAGCGATTTGGATGTCATAGAGGAAAATCGTTGAACCAAGCTATGGTGAACATGTTTTGCCCACGCGTTTTGCAAGAAGAAGATAGAAGTGGTGTTCGATCACTCTACGGGTGACACAGTGTGTGTGGAGTGTGGACTGGTGTTAGAGGCGTACTCAATAGACGAGACGTCAGAGTGGAGGAAATTCACAAACGATATGGGGGACAACGATCTCGTTCGTGTCAGTGGTCCATAAAACCCTCTCCTCATCGATGGTGGCCTATCTATAGTCATATCAAAGCCCAACGGAGCGTCGTGGGACTTTCTCTCATCATCTCTCAGGCATTGGCAAAATCACAGTTCCAATCCCAACCGCTCGCTCATGATAGCCTTCAAGACCATTGGCACCATGTTGGATTGGTTGGATCTAGTTGCAACCATCAAGGACCAGGAAAATGAAATTTATAAGAAGGTCGAAGATTCAAAATCTATTAGGGGAAGAAATCAGGATGCCATCTTGGTTGCTTGCCTCTATATTTCATTCAGACAAGAGGATAAACCTCGTACAGTGAAAGATATTTTCTCAGTTGCAAATGGATCTTCTAAAAAGGAAGTTGGTCAAGCAAAGGAGTTCATTGTGAAACAACTAGAAGAGGAAATGGGCAAATCCATGGAAATGGGAACCATCCATGCTGGGGATTTTCTCAGGATATTTTGTTCACATCTTGGTATAGGCCATTAGGCTATTAAAGTGACCACTAAAGTTGTTAAGAAATCAGAGGACCTTGACATAAGGAGGAGCCCTATATCAATTGAAGCAAAGACAATCTACATACAACAAATGGTTTGTTCAGAATGTCAAACATATAGACGGGCATGATCGATTTCGACGGATTTTATATAGTGACAAGAGATTCCAAGAGGTTGCTTGTTCAACCTTTTCAACTCTTGAACATGAAGTTGTAGAAGACTTGGAAACTCGGTCATAGCTCATTTTTTAGAACCTTTTTCTATGCCTTTGATAATATGATTTTCAAAGAAAAACGCACATTATATGCACATGAGATATGTCATAGTCGGGGTCTCCTTGGTGAGAACGTGCAAAAGTTTGCCTGGAGATAGTTCTATACTTTGGTTTTGAAACCTAATGTATTTTTCCATATGTGTTTGGGAGTCGGGTTTTATAAGTGCACGTATTTTGTAATGGGGCACTTGATATATGTTTTGACTATGTAAAGGTTTGTGTAGCCACTCTTGAGTGAGGAAGAGTGTGAGGCATTTTGATTATGCCTGAAGCCTTGTATTCTCAGTTGATTGAGGCATTTTTTCCTAAGCCTATTTTTGGCATTTTCATGTAAACTTGACCAATGAGTGTGGTTATAAACTCTTGGCAAGTGTTTAAAAAAAATGTAAATAGGTATGATCAGTCACACATCCAAATTATCATCAATTACAACTTGCAACTTTAAGCAGATGTGGGCATTTGCGTTCTGATTCCGAAGAACATAGGTGAATGAGTCTTGAGGGGATGTGCTTTTTTCAGGCATTTGTGTTGTAGTAGTTGTAGGTGTTGGTGTTGCATTTCGATTTTGAAGAACATAGGTGAAGGAGTATTGAGGGGATGTGCCTTTTTCAGGCATCTGCATTGAAGCAGTTGCAGGTATTGGTGTTGCATTCCGATTCCGAAGAACATAGGTGAAGGATTCTTGAGGGGATGTGCCTTTTTCAGGCATTTGCGTTGCAGTAGTTGTAGGTGTTGGTGTTGCATTTCGATTCCGAAGAACATAGGTGAAGGAGTCTTGAGGGGATGTGCCTTTTTCAGGCATTTGCATTGCAGCAATTACAGGTGTTGGTGTTGCGTTCTGATTCCTAAGAACAAGGGTGAAGAAGTCTTAAGGGAACGTGCCTTTCAAAGACATTTTCATGCACTTGATGATGGATTGAAGCTGATACTTTTGGAGACCAAAAGTTTCTTTTGTGGGGAGGTGTGATCCGAATGGATCTCCGCACGTGAAAGAACTTCTTAATTTGCACCATGTTGATTTTAAGGTGGTGACAAAAGTGTTTAAGTGGATTAAAATGATGCTTTCTTGAGTTTTATTTCTCACGCATTTAATTATGCATTTGTGGNTCAAGGGCATGGTTGGAAAGTCTTTGGGTAGTTTTGAGACTTTTCCATTTTTGAGCCTAAGATGGTTGAAGATCCTACTCTTAAGGATCTTGTTTTTTCCTTCTTTGTAATTAGATCCTACAATTGTGGATCTAGTAATTAATTCTCTTAGTTGGAGAGTGAGTAAGGAAAAACTATATATATTCCTTATGTGAGCCATGTTGAGGGAGAAAGGAGAGAGTGCTTAGCTATTGAAAGCCATAGTGCTGAGCTAATGAAGAGCCATAGTCCTTGAATGTAAGAGAGTTTTGAGAGCTCACTTTGAAGAAGGAATATAGAAGATCTGCATTCCAGTTGGAGTAGGTCCGGAGACGTAGCCCCAGAGGTGGGGGGGTGAACTCCGTTATCAACATCGATTGTCTCTCTCTTATTTGAATTCATGTGTTTTTCTCTATTCTATGTTCATTTACTTATGTTTATGTGTTTTAATGCATTATGATAAATGAACTAATATGTTCAATAAAACCTATATAAGCCATAGGATACTCACATTGTAAACATTTGGGAGAGTAGTACTCGACCCGTTTTTGGATCAAGTGGTATCAAAGCAGGTGACTGCTTTGCAGGATGGGCAGAGGAGCGAAGCACGCTGAAAGAATGCAAGAGTTGCAAGAGATCAATGACAACATTCAAGCTAACAATGCAGAATTGAGAAGACTTTTGCAAGTAGCTAAAGAGGAGAAGCAAGAGCTTCAAGAGATGCTACGAGCCAAAGAAGAGTTATTGGCTAAGTTGCAGAAGGTTGAGAAGACGGATGCTACATCTCAAACCGAGGTATATGATGTTTCTTCATGTTATGTTTTCTCTCAATATGAAACTAATGTTGGCATGAAGATCCTCACGAAGATGGGGTATAGAGGAGGTGGACTTGACATTAATGGTCAAGGAGTCACCCAACCATTGGAGGTTGTACCAAGACAACCATTTGCAGGCTTGGGTTATGGACATGAAGATAAAGGACAATGCTCGAAAGTTGCTGAAGCGAAAGTCATCTCTTCACCACCGGATTCCCAGAAGGGAATCAAGACAGTTAATTCTCATCAGTTCAAGGACAAGTTAGGAAGGTATAACAGGCATTCAAGTTCTTCTTTTCCATATAAGAGAAATGATTGCTTCCATAGATATTCTAACCGTGATGTAGTTAAGCATAAAACAAAGAAAATGTGGTTTAAGAAGATGGATGTGTCCATGAGAATTGATACCAAGAAGAAGAAGAACCTTTCGTATCCTCCTGCAATGAATGTACAACTCAATGGAAAACGAAGGAATTTCTGCAATTTCTGCAAAATCAGTGGCCATTGGGAGAAGAAGTGCTGGAAATTGCACCCTGAAATTCTCCACAAGTCAAGCAAGCAGAATGGAAAAGAGCCTGTGAAGAAGGAGGCTCCATACACCATTGGAAAAACACGATTACAAGATGAAAGTTCTTGGTGCTAGTTCGGTAAATAATTTTTCTGCAAGTTTTATTTCTGATATGTTGCAAAATTGCGAGTTTTATGGGGGCAGGTATCCCTCTTTTGATGGAAAACACTCAAAAATTTTCCGACTCGGAATCGAGAAGTAATGGCATCATTACGAAGGACTGGACGAGAGAAATCCAACAGCGTGAAAATCGCGCCAAACAACCTCCGGATGAGAAAGTTGTTTCTTATCTTGGATATGGTCGATGACCGCACTCAAATTCTCAAGAGCTAAGATCGAAGGTTGTCGCAGCACTACAGACACGAGGTGGTTCGTCTGCCATTGTTTTGAGGGCCACCTTTGTTGTAGGTCCTGAGCTTTGCATGTGCACAGAGGTTTCCTTGGAAGCTATGATTGCGTTTCCATTTGCTTGCAGAGAGATGGAGCTCGAGCCCTGCAGAGGCGCAAAACGTCGATGGGCTTTGACCAGTGACATAGTTCGGGTGGTCATTGCGCGCAGGGTAAATGAGAGGAATGGGGCTTCTTGCAGGTCGAACCTCTACGACATGATAGAGCCACATGTACAGTGCCAACGCCATGGATCCCATGCAAACAAACCTCGGCTGCCTCAGACGTGCTCGTGAGAAGTCTACTTCATTTATTCGACAGTCTGCAGGAATCGAACCCACAGGGTGGAAGACCATGAAACCCTGCAGGCCTGTACAATTGTCTTCCAGCTTGCGGATTCGATCCAGGCACAGATCCACGATTTCCTTATCGATGGTATAATGGCTGCGAGCGAAGTTGTTGGCAACATCTTCTTTACCACTGATGAAACCCTAGGGATGTTGAACTCTGGCAATGTACAACCTCATAAATTTGATGCTTTAATTTGTAGCAGTGGGAATGAACTTTAATATCCAACAATTCATCCACTTTCCACTTTGCAAACCACTTGATGAACTGTTAAGCGCATCACTTGGTCTTTCGATTGACCAAGCTCGGAAGATGATTCACATAGAGCATTTTTGTTGTCGACATCTGGTTTGAATCCCATCCGAACTGAAATCCCCATAGCCAAAATGGAACTACTTTAAGGATTTCAGCGTGTACTGGGAGGGACTTTGATTGATCATCTTTTATTGACGAAGGATCCATTCTGTGCCGTGAAATATCAAGAGTTTCCATGAGTAATATCAATTGGATATTTGGGGAGTATGTTCGTTGGAATGCGATAAAATTTTCGTGTCAAAATTTCTATATGGCTTATGCTCGATTTTGAATATTTGTTGGATGCTACAATCCAGCAGAGGTAACATAATCACTGGGATCGATCCAGATTCATGGGAGATTATTCTCCAATACGTGGCTCCCTCCTGTGGTGCAGATAGATTTCAGACGATGTGAATGCCGGTGATCGGGAGTCCAATAATATTGTTTTGGACGTAGCTTACAATAGTATGAAACGATGCGACATGTGTCCACTTATTTCCACTCGATGTGGCATGAAAGTTGACAGTTGAATGGCTCTATCATACCTTCAGAACGACCCAATCATATGATTATGGAGGTTTGGAATCCTCTTGGAATAGTCAGAGTAATTACTGCATTCAACTTTCCATGTGTTGTACTTGGATGGAATGCATGCATCGCTTTGGTTTGTGGAAATTGCATTGTTTGGAAAGGTGTTGCCCTGCCCAAATAAACTAAAAAAGAAAATAAAATCCATGAAAGCCGAGCGCAGAGAGGGTATGGTTTTCCCATCTTATGCACATTATTAGCACATTGAATTATCATGTAATTTCCATTTGGCATTTCAAAATTGGCATGTAAATTGTTTTAAATGCCATGTAAAGGCCATAATTGCCATTAAAACTTGATGTAAAGATGATTATGAATCATTGAAAAAAGGCTTGTTTAGCCACTCTTACGTGAGGAAGAGTGAGAGGCGTCTTTTTGCGCATTAAGCCTTGTTGGCTTCTTTGTAAAAAGTTGATTGAGGCGTTTTTTCCTAAGCCTATTTTTGGAATTTTCATGTAAACTTGACCAATGAGTGTGGTTATACACTCTTGTCAAGTGTTTCAAAAAAAATGTAAATAGGTGTGATCAGTCGCAGATCCAGGTTATCGTCAATTACAGGTTGCAACTTTAAGCAGATGTGGGCGTTCGCATTCTGATTCCAAAGAACATAGGTGAAGGAGTCTTGAGGGGATGTGCCTTTTTCAGGCATTTGCATTGCAGTAGTTGCAGGTGTTGGTGTTGTGTTCCAATTCCGAAGAACATGGGTGAAGGAGTCTTAAGGGAACGTGCATTTCAAAGACATTTGCGTGCACTTGATGATGGATTGAAGCTGATACTTGTGGAGACCAAAATTTTCTTTTGTGGGGAGGTGTGATCCGAATGGATCTCCGCACGTGAAATAACTTCTTAATTTGCACCATGTTGATTTTAAGGTGGTGACAAAAGTGTTTAAGTGGATTAAAATGATGCTTTCTTGAGTTTTATTTCTCACGCATTTAATTATGCATTTGTGGGAAAAATACTTCATGCATTTTTCATATTAGTTTGATTAATGTTTTTATGAAGTGCTCATGCATATAATTATGCATTTTATGAGCTTTAATAACTCATACATTATTATTATTCACTTGTAATTAAAATGATTAATATTTGTGAGAGAAAATTTGTCTCACATATTATTCATTTATTAATTATGGAAATTGGTATTCAAGTGAGAAACCNGCATATAATTATGCATTTTATGAGCTTTAATAACTCATACATTATTATTATTCACTTGTAATTAAAATGATTAATATTTGTGAGAGAAAATTTGTCTCACATATTATTCATTTATTAATTATGGAAATTGGTTTTCATGTGAGAAAGCACCTCACACCAATTTGCTATTTTTCTCAATTGTAGGTTGAGAGAATCAAGGGCATGGTTGGAAAGTCTTTGGGTAGTTTTGAGACTTTTCCATTTTTGAGCCTAAGATGGTTGAAGATCCTACTCTTAGGGATCTTGTTTTTTCCTTCTTTGTAATTAGATCCTACAATTGTGGATCTTGTAATTAATGCTCTTAGTTGGAGAGTGAGTAAGGAAAACCTATATATATTCCTTATGTGAGCCATGTTGAGGGAGAAAGGAGAGAGTGCTTAGCTATTGAAAGCCATAGTTTTGAGCTAATGAAGAGCCATAGTCCTTGAATGCAAGAGAGTTTTGAGAGCTCACTTTGAAGAAGGAATATAGAAGATCTGCATTCCAGTTGGAGTAGGTCCGGAGACGTAGCCCCAGAGGTGGAGGGGTGAACTCCGTTATCAACCTCGATTGTCTCTCTCTTATTTTCCTTCATGTGTTTTTCTCTAGTCTATGTTCATTTATTTATGTTTATGTGTTTTAATGCATTATGATAAATGAACTAATATGCTCAATAGAATCTGTATAACCCATAGTCAATTTAAAGATCCTCACATTGTAAACATTTGGGAGAGTAGTACTCGACCCATTTTCGAATCATTGTAGATGAAGAATATGATATTGAAGAAGAAGATGATGTAGAGATAGAGAAGGAATAATATGGGTCGACAGATGAAGAAGACAGAGAAGATGAACTAGGCGTAGGAGACAATGCACCAATGCTTGTTGATGATATCAATGAAGATATGCTTGAAAATGACATTGATGATGATGATATCATCAATCCTTTCAACAATGTTTCTGAACCAGATGTTGATACAAATGTCGAGTTGGATGATAAAAAAGAAGATACAAAATAACGATGATACAAATGTTGCGTTGGTCAATGAGGTACGTAACTAGATATTTTAATTTGTATGAATTATTCTCTTTAAATAATTATTTTTGTGGGTTAATTACATGTTATTAAGTTTTATTTAATTTTTGTTTTGGTAGTTTCTATGCATGATTACTATGTTTCTTTTGTTTATTTTCTATTTTATAGATTGAGTATTGGGGAATTGAGAGCGATGTGAGGGGGGGGGA
>SNQJ01S0027032.1:220196-232320 GCA_010110895.2 Picea sitchensis | reverse complement strand
TAGAAGGATGAGATGGCATTCGAATGGTTATCTAAGTACTGGCTTTCCTGATATTTTGGGATCATTCCTATCCAAGTAACTAATTCATTCTCTCTTATATATTGAGGGGATTCTCATGGAAGAGGTTAGCAAGCAAACAAGCACGAAGCTTATTGGAGAATTAGTGATTGTGTGAAGGACTAAAGCTACAGCAGCTAAGGAACTCCAACAAGTTTATCAAAGGTGGTTGATCTTCTTCATGCAAGTGAGCAAGTGTGTGTGTCAGAGCTAAGGGTCATCAAAAGGAGGTTTGCAACATCAAGTCTTAGGTTGTAATCTTTGCTTTCCATCAATATAATACAGTAATATATCCCTTTCCCATAAATCTAATGTCACATTATTGTATAACTCCTTGATCATATACATAGATTAACTGTTGAATATATTGAGTTTTCTTCACTTCGATTGGTTTGTATTGTTGTGGTCTTGATGGCACAAGAGAATTGGAGTGAAGCTGGAACAACAAAGACCCAAGGAAGTGATCATAAGGTATGTTCATGATTCTTGCCTCCTAGTTCATTCAATAGTTGAAATCTAAGGAAAGAGTATTATTCTATCTTGTTTTATTCTAGATCCAGGTGGATCTAGGGAGATCGGTTTGTGTCCGCACTTACGGATTTATCCAATAACAAAATTGGTGACTCCACTGGGGAAAATCCCTTTTTCTTTGTGGCCTTTTGCATTTTTCTGTTGCCATTTGCTCTAGTTTCATTTTTCTCCTGTCTTATCAGTCTCTGAGTCTTCAGGATATCCTGATAGACCTTTTGAGTCTAGAAGCCTTTTTGAATTTTGCTTCAATTTTCAAATTTTTTGTTATGTTCAGGAGTTCTCGCACTGCAATCCATTGCAGCCTGCGAGAATTTGGAGGGTTCGCACCTTGCACATAAGTTTCAGTGTGAGATCCTCACACCTTGCTAAAGGGTCACCTGCGAGAATCATAGATTCTCGCACTGTGTAACACTACTTGCCTGCAAACAATATTTTTCAAAATTTTGAAATTGAGTTTTGGTTTTTCTAACTGCTCAGATCAGTTGAATTACCTCTTATTGGTTTATTGGATCATTGATTGATATGTTTCTTGCTTTAGTTTGCATGCATGAACAGTTTTAGGGTTTCAAGGTTTTTCTTGTCCTTTGTGCCTTGACTTTCGTTTCTTGACTCTTATTGGAAAAATCATTCTCTCTGACTTCAGGAGTTGAGTGTGTCTGATTGGTTGAGAACCAGTGATTGGTTGAAAGTTGAGTACTTGGTTTTTCTCATTTGCTTATTGGTTTGAAAGATAATTTTTGTTTGCATTGAGAAGACTCATTGGTTTTCTCTTTGTTTTTGCTTTCATTGAAAGAGTTGATTGGATTGTTCTTGCTTGATTGTTTATGATTTGATTTTCTTCTCTCTCATTGGTATAGTGAGAGTTCTTTTTGAAAAGTAAACATAAAGTTTTTTCTTTCATCAAATTGTTTTTGTCTTTTAGAAAACATTGAAAACTCAAATTTTAAAGATTATTGAAGTATTTGAAAAAGATACATAGAGCATTGTCATTTGATAAATGATTGTTTGTGTTGGCATTTGAAAGGAAATTTTGCATTATAGTACAGGGTTGATCTTGAAAATTTTCTCTCTCCCATAACTAGGATTCATTGAACAAACAGTGATACATTTCATTTTCATCCTTGCATTATTGGGTTAGAGTCATACAACACAAGTTTCACTTCTGTTACCTTTGAGTAAACAACAGCTTTTAAAAACACTGCGTAATCTTAAAATTTATCTAGTAACTCTTTTCTATGGCTCTTGTACACCAACATTTAGCTAGGCTAGTGATTTGGAGTAGGAAGAGAGATACACTCTCCAAAATCTCAAAACACACAATAGCATCTTGAGTTAGGGAGTGTTAAATTCCATTTGCAACATATTGTCCTGGGAAGCCCTTCTAACACAAGGGTCAAGCACTAGGTCGCATTGGTGTTGGAAGAGTTTCTCACCCTGCTTTGTTGGCATCAGTGTAGAGATTGCATTTATTACCGGGGTCACTCGGAGGTATACCCACAATGATGAGTGGAAGCCTTTTGAGTTGATTTCGGGCTAGATACCCTGCCCTTGCGTGTGGATCGAATTGTCGATTGTTCCCCTAGGCTGTATGGTTGTTTGTGGTGACCTTAGTGGCCTTTCTCTCTAGGTTCTTACCCAAGGAGACTGTGGAGGGGAAAGTCTTCATGGTACCTGGAATTGACGTTGATCAAACTCACTCGGGCTCCTTGGAGGGTATACCCACAATTATGTGTGGGAGCTTGCACCAGGGTTTAAGTCCGTTAAGCAAGTCATCAACGTAACTTTTCCACCCTAGCCCTGCCCCTTCTCGTCTCGTTGTTGCGACATTGGATTTCATCACCAACTAGTGGCTTAGACATTAGAAGGTCTTGTCTACTTGGTGATTGCTTCCTATATTTTGTTTACTAGCGCGTGTTGTTTGTTTCTCGAAGTTGACCATAGGAATTTCTTCACGGAGCTTGTTACTTGTTCACAATAGCTCCCCCACGTCGCTCACGTAGAATGCAAGGTTTATCTCCAGAGCATCTGGATGAGTCACAACCTTTGCCTACAGCTACACCTGAGGATTCTCCTCAGCACGGTGATACTGCAGTTGTTACCACACCTCAAGTGGAATCAACTGATTCTCTAGAACCTTTCCGAGTTACTAATACTAGAGAAGACTATCGAATTCGTTGTGGTGAATGACCTTTTGTGCGATTAAATTCTGTTGGAGATGTAGTTGTTACCTCTTCTGGATCACCCGTTGGGCCCTTTCCCAGTGAATAAGGCCAAGATCCTTTTTGGTCAGCAGACATCCACAACCCGCTCTTTAGTCCTGAGTCACATGTCGTCTCCGAAATTAACCCTCCAGTGTTTTTTGAGACTGAGACGGTCCCGGTGAATACTACTTATCACTTTACTCTTCCTACCGAGATGGCCCATATCGCGAATACTACGAGTGTCCCAACCGAGATTACTGCAGCTAATCTTGCTCCTATCAATACCCAGCGAATACCTAATGTCACTGTGACACTACCACCCGGTTACCATGCGTTGAATGCTTTGTTGAATGCTTCCAATCCAACACCTCCGCAAACCCCAGCCGATACTCCTGGTGGTCCTTTTGGGCATCCTATTCCCAGTTTTATTCCGACACTCCCTCAATTTCCTTTTGGCAATCCTAATCCTAGTGGCATTATACCTACTGTTGCACCAAACTTGCAGATTCCCGTTGGTGGACAAGGTGGAATGATTTTGTTTCCTCCTCCCGGACACAATCCGCTTACTACACAGCCTACGATTGGCACACAACTTCCGGTTGGAACTCCACCTATGATAGGGGGACCGACCCCACCTTTCGGAAAAAATATACCTCCTGCTTTGGCCCAGTATTGGAATCAGATGCTACAAAATATTCCTAAGACGACTAGGGGGCAACAACCTGTCCCTACTATAGGCCAACCATATCCAGGTATACCAAATCCTATTTGGGGTACGAATGCTCAAACTCATGTCCCCACTCAAGGTTATAATCCTCTAAGTTACTATCCTCTCCAACCACCACCGAATCAGCCAGGGTCTTCCTATTATGGGCAGACTTCATATGGTCCTATTGGTTTACCAACAGGGCTTCCACCCCAAAGTCACCAGTACCCACAGGTGAATCGATAGTTACCTTTTCTTGCTACTTCGGATTTGCTAGATTTGTCTAGAATTCTAAATAATCCTATTCGTCACTCTCCCCAATGGCCTGCTATTCCAGCTAAGCTTCCATCGGACATTCCAAAGTTTGATGGAAAACCAGGAGAGGACCCAAACAATCATGTGATGACTTTTCACCTATGGTGTTCATCCAACTCATTTATGGATGCCTCCATTCGTCTACGTCTTTTTCAACGAACCCTTACCGGTTCTGTTGTGAAGTGGTATATTGAATTGCCACGAGGTTTCTTCTCTGATTTCAATGCCATAGCTATGGATTTTCTTACACATTACCAGTTACCGATCCATTATGATACGGGGACTGAGATTTTTACTTCTTTCAAACAGACTAAAGGCACTCATATTTCAGATCATATCCATGAGTGGAGACGACGTCGACATCTCATTAAACTTGAACTCCCTAATCAGTTACTGGCCGAATGGTTTACAAAGTCATTTGTGAATGAAATTGGTAAGGATATTTCCATGGGTGGAATTGTCACGAAAGAGAAGGCTATAAGTCGTGCTCAATATCTTGATCTCGTTTATTCGCAAACGAGAACACTTTATGATTTATTACCTGAGTTACCTCGTCCTGGTACTTCCAGCACTTCAACTACTCCCACTGCCTCGCATGCAGCTGACGGTGTGATTGGTTCTGCCCAAGACCAATCACATTCTATTTCAAGCTCCAATCCTAAGTCTGCTACCTCTAATGTTCAAAATTCTTTGTCTCCTGCCACTTCCACTGGTAAAACTTCTGAGGTGAACGTCGTTCAATCTACCCCGACTGGTAAAAATAAATCCAAGAAAGCAAGAGGCAAGAATAAGGAGAGCAAAAATAATAATCAAACAAAGAAGCCTAAAAATACCCCTGTTGAGGATCGGGATAAGCGCAAACCCCACTACCCTTTCCTTATCTGTGGTGATGATCACTACACAAAGGATTGTTCAAGATGTGTCGAGGTTACTAAGTTCCTTCAAGGGACCTCAAATCCATCTACGTCGGCAGTCTTGTCTCAACCTTTCTCGTCCCAACAACAGGCTCAGCTGGTCATCCATGACGAACCATCTACTTCTACCACATCTTATGTTTTGATGTGTATTGGTGATTCCAAGCCCAACAATGTTGCACTCACAACTAGAGCCAAAGATTATACTCCGTCTAAGGAGAAGGTTGACGATTCACCTCCTACCTTGGTACAACCCTCTCCATCGACTCCACCTACAAACGGTCCTCTTCATCTCGAATGACCGAGCCTTGATACAGTCTTACGAACCCCTAAGGGTGTTGTTTGCAAGTCGGCTTTCAATCCTCATGCTCATGTAGCTCAGAACTACAGTATTGTGGAAGATCTGGCCCAGGAACCTTCAGCAATGTCATCCCTTGAAGTCCTTCAGTCTTGTCCTGCACAACAGAAGGCACTGTTGAAAGCTATAGGTGGAATTGACCCCACAGATACGAATTTGATAATCTTTGATTTGGAAGATCACATTCCAAGGTTACCACCTCATTGTTGTCTCTGACAAGAACATTTGTCGAACTGTAATCGACGAGGGTGCCTCAACGTGTGTAATGTATTTTGCTTGTTGGAAATCCATTGGCTCTCCTCCCTTGAAGGAATCACAAAATACTTTGAAATCCTTCAATGGCTCTGGTTTTAAGCCTTACGGTGTTCTTCCATAATTATCTGTCACTCTAGAAGGTAAGACAGTCCAAGTTGAAGTGGAAGTCTTCGATGCTCCCCTTGATTATAATCTTCTGCTTGGTCGTAGCTGGATAGATTCCATGCGTGAAGTTGTGTCAACCCTTTTCCGTGTAGTACATTTTCCTCATCATGGAAAGGTAGTTACTGTTTACCAACTTGGCTTCTTCAATTCTGATACTCATACTGGAAATGTGTCGTTTATAGATAAGACCCCACCGGGTTATGAAAATGTCGGTGTATGCCTTTTAAAGGACTCTTCGTTAATGGGTACTTTCCCCATTCCTCCGCCCGATATTCCACACCCGTCAGTTGCTTATATCAACATGATCTCCACTGTGCCTCATGAACTTCCTGTGTCACATGAACCTTGGATTGTCCCTGACCCTGGAGATCACACTCATTTCGGCAACATCATGCCGTTAAGTCCAGTTGAGTCTGCTTATCAGGCCATTCAATCGGCAACACCTTCTACCTCCTCTCTTGATGAGTTGTCTCCCGATCCTTTCCGTGTCATTTTTCTCACTAACGAGATGATCATGTCTGTCATGGAAGACACTCCTTGGGACGATGGACATCATCGTTCCATACTCTTTCTGGAACAACACACTCTCAAGAACTACCAACGGATTTCGGCTCCGTCGACCGTTGTTGTCATATCGACCGTTCCTGGCTCTATACATGATATGTTTGCCAAAGGAAACCTCAGTAATATATCTCCCACGATTCCCATTGACATATCAGTTAAACCTGGGATAGTTGAAAATGTTCACATTGGAGCTTCGTGTTCTTCGGATGAAATCGTCACCTATACATCCCTGTTCAAAGAATTTTGTGACATCTTTTCCTGGAGCTACAAAGAGATGCCTGGTATTGACCCTGCTATTGTTGTACATGAGATAAAGACATACCCTGGAGCTAAACTAGTTCGGCAGCACCTTCGTCCGGTCCACCCATGTAAAGCGGTGGCAATCAAGCTTGAGGTTGAAAAACTTCTCAAAGTCAGCTTTATTTATCTCGTGGCTCTGACAGAATGGGTTTCTAACCCTGTACTGATTGATAAGAAAGGTGGAAGTATTCGTGTATGTGTTGATTATAGGGATATTAACAAAGCTTGTCCAAAAGACAAATTTCCAACCACTTTCGTCGACCAGATCGTCGATGACTGTGTCGGAAGTGAAATCTTTTCTCTCATGGATGGTTTCTCCGGCTATAATAAAATTAACATCGCTCCCGAAGACGAACATAAAACCACTTTTATTTGTCCTTGGGGTACTTTTGCCTATAGGAAACTTCCCTTCAATATTAAGAAAGTTGGCACAACGTTTCAACGTGCTATGTCTTATGCTTTTCATGATATAAAACATATCGTTCAACCCTATTTGGACGATTTACCAGCTCATTCTTTACGCCAAGTCGATCACCCCGCTTATCTCTGAGCCATTTTCGTTCGTTGTCAGTTCTATCGTATTCGTTTAAATCCTCATAAATGTGTTTTTTGTGTAGAATCTGACCGTCTTCTAGGTTTCATTGTTTCACGTCAGGGGATCAGGGTGGATCCTCTTAAGGTTGAGGTGATTCTTAATCTCCCTCCTCCTTCTACACTGTGTCAGTTGCAAAGTTTGCAGGGGAAAGCAAACTTTCTTCGTCGTTTCATCCCTAATTACATCGAAATTACTCATGGTTTTACTCAACTATTAAAGAAAGATGCAGAATTCATCTGGGATACCGTGGCCAACAATGCTTTCGAGGCTTTGAAGTTGTCCCTCACACGAGCTCCGCTTCTCTCTCCTCCTGATTATATTCATGATTATTTTCTTTATCTTGTTGCCTCTGAGTATACTATTGGCATGGTTCTTGTCCAAGAGGATGATAAGGGCGACGAGCATGTTGTTTATTACTTGATTCGAAGTCTCACATCCACTAAAATCAAGTATCAACATGTTGAAAAACTGGCTTTGGCTGCCGTTCAAGCTGTTCAACGCTTTTGGCATTATATTCTCTCAAGGAAAACTACCGTGATTTCTCATTGCAACCCTATGAAACACATTTTGACACGTCAATTGCTAGGGGGAAAGTACTCCAAATGGATTGTCATACTCCAGGAGTTTGACTTGGAATTCGATCGCGCCACGTCTAAGAAATCCTTAGTTTTTGCTGAGTTAATATGTGATTTTCCTCACTCTACCACGGAAAATGTAGCAGTAGATTCATTACCCGATGAATCTCTTTTCCTAATTAGTACTGACGATATTTGGTATGGAGATATCATTATATATCTCCAAACCCAGACTTTTCGACCCACTTTGTCTAGCACTGAACGACGTCGCATCCGTTGTCAAGCACGTCAATACATTATTCTTGGCGATACTCTTTACCATCGGGGTATTGACTCTGTTTTTCGATGTTCTCTAACTTTTGACAAAGCCGAGAAACCTCTGAATGACTGCCATTCCGGAGCATGTGGTGGTCATATGTCTAGGTATGCTACTGCCTAGAAGATCTTACGCGCAAGTTATTTTTGGCCTTCCTGGTTCAATGACTGCATTACTGTCATCCAGAAATGCCATGCCAGCCAGACCTACAACCAGAAAATTCAGTCACATCCTACTCCTCTTCATCCTGTGGTCTCAGTTGGTCCTTTTGCAAAATGAGGCATTGATTTCATGACATGTCACCCTCACTCGGTCGGGGGGCATGGTTACATCATTGTAGCTGTTGATTATTTTACAAAATGGGCCGAGGTGATGTCGACATTTGATAATACTGGAAAGACTGCAACGTTGTTTCTTTTTAACCCTGTCATAGCTCGTTTTGGTGTTCCTTAAGCTATCGTTACTGATCACGGTAGTCATTTTAGGAATTTTATGATGTCTGAACTTACGGAAAATTTGGGTCTTCGTCATGATAACTCAACACCCTATTATCCACAAGCTAATGGCCAGGTCGAATCAATCAACAAAGTTCTCATAACTATGCTTCGACAAATGATAGGAATTCATAAAACAAGCTAGCACATGATGTTGTTTTCGGTATTGTGGGCATACCGGACATCTTTTAAATCTGCTACGGGGTTTACACCTTTTCGATTGGTCTATGGTGTGGAATCCATTCTTCCTATAAAATGCGAGATACCTTCTTTGAAGCTAGTTGTCGAACTCTTACCCAATACTTCTGCTGAAGAAGAACATCTATTGTATCTAATGCAATTAGACAAGACTCGACGTGATGCCACTTTAGTAATAGAAACCCAGAAAAAACGTGTCAAGGCACAGTATGACAAGCATGTCAAGCCTTGTGTTTTCTCTAAAGGCGATCTTGTTCTTCTCTATGAACAGGATCGAGATGTCTTAGGAGCTGGGAAATTCGAACCAATGTGGTGAGGTCCTTATATTATTCACTGAGTTTTGGAATAAGGAGCATATGAGCTGGTCAATTATGATGGTATCCCTTTGAGTGAACCCAGGAATGGGTTGTACTTGAAGAAGTACTATGCATAAGTCATTTGTGCACAAGTACTTGTATTTTTATGTATCATACTTTATGTGTGTTACTTTAGTTTGCTTTGGACGTTATCTGGTCTCTTCCCTTATGTGACGTTGTGTTTGATTGCTAGATGTCGGAGTCTTCGCTACCCTATATTGGCTTTGCTGATGGTGCTAGCCGTAGTACTCAGAACCTAGCTTCCGCTGCATGGGCAATCTATTCCCCAACAAACGAACCTATATCTTTACGAGGTGTATGTCTTGGCCGTGCAACCAACAACATCGCAGAGTATAGTGTCGTCATTGAATTATTGGTTGATGCTATCTCACTTGGAATTCGTCATTTGGTTGTGCGACTTGACTCGCAGCTTGTAGTACTACAGCTAAGTAATATCTACTCTATTCAAAGTCCTACGTTGTTATGGGTATATTTGCGGATTCGACTCTTGGAACGATATTTTGATCACATTGAATATCAGCATATTACTAGATGTCTTATTACATTAACAGATGCATTGGCTAATTATGTATTGGATAGACATTTAAACCATTTATAAATCAAACACAATAAAATTCACACAATATAAAGTAAACCGGTAGAAGCCATCTATATATATAATGATCAAAAGAGTTTGTTTTTTACAAAAAGTTTGTCCGAAGACCAAAATATCAAAAATTGAAGCTTATAGCTTCTACAAAGTGACGTCATGGATGACGTTCACAACAACACACAACTGTTCTAGCAACTCTACAGAGAAGTCGACCCATAGTTGCTGATACCCCTACAGTGTGACGTTGATCGCGTCGTGGAACCTCTTCCAGAGTCATATCTGGAATGTCTGCTGTCAGGCCCTCTAAATTCTGTTCCACCACCTGATAATCTTCAACATACTATGGTACTGTTGTTGCTACCTCTCCTCGTCGCTGGATAGGAGAAGTGCCAGGAGGTCTATACGATCCAACATCTATGTTATCAACAAACATTTTTGTGTTAGTCTTCGGATAAATATATAAAACCAAAAACATTTGAATATGATTAAAATTAAAAAACATTTAAAAAGAGAAAATGCGTGTACTTCTTACACAGGTCACCCCACTGTGCGTCCTTAGGTAGTGCTAAATCCGGATCTCCTCTAAAATCCAACTCGGCATAAGCGTAGTCGTCGACCATCAACATCTGGTTTTGCAACCAGTCAAAGAAAATATCGTCATATTTGATGATTGGTCTTGCTACGTGCCGGGCCATAAGCCGACACCACCTCAACATCCTTGGATCTCTAGGACCCAGGAAGTCCCACTCAACCTGTAGTCTAAATACGGGGACCCTCTCGAGGAATAAGGACACCAGCAAAGAACCATACCCAAATTGTTTCAATTCACCTTGCCTGCATTTTGTTAATTGTCTTTTGATACTGTGTAGCACTGCATCAACCCAGTTAAATACTCGGGGCTCAGTACACTCGATGGCGTACTGGAAGTAGATCTGTAATGCCATATGGGGAGAATAACTCCCAGCCATCCGAGCAATCGTGAAAAGAATAGTGCGGAGAGTCAAGTCTGTTACTCCCCAGATCGCCACTTTCCCTTTCTTTCTTTCGACCTCGAGTACATAATATTGATTGCAATATTCACTCATATTTAATCCACCGCCTCTACTACCCGTCAGACTGACATAATACCCACGCCTGGACAATCCAGTCAAGAAGTATATGTCCTCAATGTCAATAGTTAATGTGTGATCTCCTACATTGAAAACTTGTTGGTCTGGATCCCACATACAGACTAGATACTCCAGTAATCTGACTTGGGCTCTCATGCCCAGGATGCGAAAGTATTTTAAGAGTCCACAATCTCTCAATGCAGTTATGGTAGGAGGATGATTCTTGGCATTTGCATTATCCTCCTCATGTTCTCGTTCTCACCACTCGAGCACCATGTTTGTGGCTATTTATCTGCATAAGGAATATACAAGGAGGATTAATGATTTTATTCATGATATGAATCTTTTTCATTGGCTAAATATTTAAAAAAATATTGAGTTCTGCGCTGCTCGCAGGTGCCTTATTATACACAGTGCGAACACCTTGCAGGTGGCTCAAGGCTCACCTGCGAGAACGCATCATTCTCCCAGGTCCCGTATGGGCCGCCTGCGAGAATGACTATGCGTATGTAGGGTTCAAAAGCCAACTTGAAAATGAATAAATAACCAATGAAATCAAAAATTTTAACCATGAAAATATCAAGAATGAAGAGCTTACCGTAATGCTGCAGATGGCTCATCAAATGATCTCCTGTAGCTCCAGAAAATCAACGCCGAATTCGGAGGGTAAAAAGGGGGTTTTCTGGAACTCAATAGTGAAAATGTGAAATGATATGGTAAAAATGTGTATTTACGCATTTAATTTACTTTTTACTATGTCATTTTTGGGTTTTTATGTTTATCTATTGTTTAAACCTAATTACTAATATCAAGATGAGTGTAATGACTTGCAGGTGTGTTGACAGTGATGATTATATATAAGGGTATGGACATATTTTTCTTCATAATGGTGTGTTTTTTATTGTTTTTCATGGTTTTTACATAAAACCTCAAGCAACATTTTTGTCCGTTCTTACGCTCGTAGATACAAGAGAACGTGATCGAGCATAGTTTTATCACTTTTTCGGGCTCAACAAGGTTATATGAAAAAGGAACCCCCCTGGAGTCCTCTTTAAGATCCTTTCAAACTCTCTAAACATGAAAAGATCGCCGAGCAACCTTGCTATTTTCACGCTCGATAAAGTATTTGAAGTACACGTCTGGCGAACGATAATTTCTCTCTTTTTCGGTCTCGTCCAAACTATTTTACGAAAAAGGAACTGAGAGAGTTCTCTTTTAAGTGTTTTTCCAAACTCTATAATCTTGAAAAACCTTCGAGTTTACTATCTCTGGACTCGTTAAACAAACATTGACAAACCCATGATGGGACCAAACCACTCCTTCCTAGGGTTCATTAAACATACTCCGAGGGACTCATCTGAAGGATGAGCTTATATCAACAAGCATATGTGATCCTCTTCAAGCTTGCATAAAAATAAAGAGGTACTTGCCAGAAATGGTGGGGGAAAATTTGGGAAAGGGATATGTTTCACCTTCGTATTGATTGGCAGTAAGTGTCGCTC
>SNQJ01S0027032.1:203834-217795 GCA_010110895.2 Picea sitchensis | reverse complement strand
AAACTGACCATTAAAGACAAATTTCCCATTCCTGTCATTGATGACCTCCTGGATGAATTGAGTGGCACCCAATTCTTTAATAAACTTGATCTTCGCTCGGGCTATCACCAAATACGTATGAAAGAGGCAGAAATTCCCAAGACAACCTTTCGAACTCATGAGGGCCACTATGAGTTTTTGGTCATGCCCTTTGGCTTGTGTAATGCCCCCTCCACCTTCTAAAGCCTCATGAATCATGTGTTCCGTCCCTTTCTCGGTCATTTTGTCTTAGTTTTCTTTGATGATATCCTCATCTATAGAAAAACTTGGACATACCATCTTACTCATGTGGATCGATTTCTCCATATACTCTCTCAGCACCAACTTTTCCTGAAACAGTCTAAATTTCCTTTTGGTGCCTCAGATGTAGAATACTTGGGTCATCTAGTTGGCAAGGACGGCATCAGGGTGGATCTAAAAAATATTGAAGCTATGCAATACCGGCCACACCCAAAGACTCTCAAAATCTTGCATGGATTTCTGGGCTTAACAGGGTATTATCGCAAGTTTGTTAAGAATTATGGAAAGATTGCAGCACCTCTCACTGCTCTCCTAAAAAATAACTCTTTCAATTGGCCTCCAACTGCTACTCAAGATTTCCAAACCTTGAAGATGGCCATGTGCACCACTCTGGTTCTAGCCCTTCCTGATTTCACAAAGACCTTTGTGTTGGAATGTGATGCCTCAGAGAAAGGAATTAGTGTTATCCTTATGCAAGAGGGTCGACCTTTGGCCTTCATCAGTAAGCAACTATCTGAAAGGAATCTAGGCAAACCCATCTATGAAAAAGAAATGTTGGCTATTCTACATGCCATTGATCTGTGGTGCCCTTGTCTCTTGGGGAAACATTTCCAAATTAAGACAGACCATAAAAGCCTCAAGTACTTTCTATAACAACATATTTTCTCCCCAAAGAAACAAAAATGGGTGACTAAGATCTTTGGATATGATTATGAGATCATTTATAAGAAAGGCAAAGACAATGTGGTGGCTGATGCACTGTCCCAAAAATATGAAGAAGAAGGATCCCTTTTTTCTCTTTCCTTCATTGTACCAGATTGGCTTCAAGCTGTTCACCAGGAATGGCTACAAGATCCCAAAATTTCGCATCTGATCCAACAATTGTAGACCAATGCTCCAACTCCCCCAGGGTACTCTTGGCTCTAGGATGAGCTTCAATACAAAGGCTATTTTTATTTAAGTAAACAATCAAATCTTAAATCCATGGTACTTTCTGATCTTCATGCTACACCCACAGCGGGGCACTCCGGGTTCACCAAAACCTATGACAGGGTCAAGCGTTCTTTTTTCTGGGATGGTATGAAACAGGACATCCATAATTTTGTTGTTGAATGTGATGTGTGTCAACACAACAAGGGAGAAATAGTGAAATCTCCGGCCACACTACAACCACTTCTGATTCCACCTACTATTTGAAAGGATATCTCTATGGAAATTATTACTGGCTTACCCAAATCAGGAAATAAATCAGTCATAATGGTGGTTATGGATCTCCTTTCCAAGTATGCTCATTTATGTGGTCTTCAACATCCATTTACTGCATCCACAGTGGCTCAAAGTTTCATGGACCAGGTCTTCAAGCTTCATGGAATGACGCACTCTATTGTTTCTGATCATGACCCAACTTTCAAAAGCAATTTTTGGCAAGAATTGTTCAAGCTACAAGGCACCCAATTGCATCTCATCACAGCTTATCATCCCCAGACTGATGGTCAAACGAAAGTTATCAACAAGTGTTTGGAAACATATATGAGGTGTTTTTCCTCTGAAAAGAAAAATTAGTTGGCTCAATGGTTACCCCTAGCTGAATGGTGGTACAACACTTCCTACCATATAGCTACACGCATGACTCCTTTTGAAGTGGTATATGGACAAAATCCACCTTCAGTTATCTCATACTTACCGGGTACCTCAAAGGTCCAGGTGGTTGACCAAACACTTATAATTCGAGAGGATATTCTTCGTATCCTCAAAGAGAACTTGGTCATGGCATGGAATCGCATGAAGCAACAAGCAGATCAAGGTCTCTCTGAACGTCAATTTGCAAAAGGGGATCAGGTGTTTCTGTGACTGCAAACATACAAGTAAACTTCCCTCAAGGTCGAGCATTGTCAGAAGATAGCACCCAAATTTTATGGTCCTTATACATTTCTCAAGCATGTGGGACAAGTCGCCTATCCATTAGCTCTACCCAGTCATTCGAAGCTACATCTTGTTTTTCATGTTTCATGTTTAAAGAAGGTGATTGGAACTAGGTGCCAAATTCAAACCAACCTTCCCGAGTTAGCTGAAGAAGGATCCATTTGGCTACAGCCAGAAGTAGTTTTGGACCAACATGAGCATCACCTTCGTCAGAGAACCATCAAGGAAGTGCTAGTCCAATGGAAAGATACAACTCCAGCAGATGCCACTTGGGAACCAGCTACCATTCTGCAGCAGTTTCCACATCTCAAGCCTTGAGGACAAGGCTATTTTTAAGGGGGTGGACATGTTAGGGTCCTAACCCGCACATAGGTAGAGAAATATATTTGGATGTAATAAAGGTCAATATTAATAAGGCATTTCAATAAAATAGAATAAGGAGGATGTAAGAAGACCTAATAGAAGCTTCTGCTTCTAGAAGGATCTTCCTCTAGATGCTTCTCTTGATAGACATATTTAGTATAAATAAGGGTCAAGGGTATGAAAACCCTAGCTTGGAGATTATTGTAACATAGTGTTGCTCGACTTGAGGTTTCCCCCTCGAAGAGGCCCGTGAACATTGCTTTCTGAGTCAAAGTGTTATTTTTGTTGTTGTTCTTATATCATTTCTGTGTTATTGTGGAGATTATGTTGGTTATATTACTGTTATTCTGCCATTTCTAGCATTTTATTTCTATTCTGCATACTTTTTATATCTGGTATATTACAATTTGAGTTACCCACATCCATTATCTCGGATCGAGATACTCGATTCCTTGGGGATTTTTAGAAAAGCTTGTGGAGAATGATGGACACCAACTTGAAGAGGAGCATTTCTTTCCATACACAGACCGATGGATAGACAAAGGTTGTTAACTGAATATTGGTACTTTTTCTTCGAGGCTACTACAACAAGCATCCCAAAGTATTGTATGAATAGATACCCTATGTACAACATGCTTACAACTGAGCCTTACATTCCTCCACTCAGTGTTCACCTTTTGAGACATGTTTTGGGTACCTACCTAAAGTTCCTTTGGACTTGATGTATCAGAGAAATGTCGATTCAAATGAAGAAAGAAATGTAGATAGAGACCACAAGTTCATCCAGAGGATCCAAAAGGTACAATAAGCAATCAAAGAACAGTTGGAGAAAATTCAAGCACATATAAAGCTCGAAATGACAAACATAGGGTTGATCATCAATTTTAGGTTGGAGACCAGGTATGGCTTCATGTTATCAAGGAAATATTGAAGGGTGAAGTCAAAAAAATCAATCCCATTCATTATAGACCCTTTGATATTTTGGAGAAAAGTGGTACCAATGATTTTTTATTAGATCTTCCACCTTATATGCATATATACTCAGTTGTAAATGTAGATAACTTGAAACTTTTTTAGCCTCCCTTGATCATGAATGAGGATGAGGAAGTTTCAATACCTTCATTTGATGAGTTTTCTCCTAAGTATTTGGATAAGTTAAAGGAATATATCATCATGGACAGAAGGACAAGGAATTCATGCAGGGGTGATGTATATTATCTTCGAGTAGGTTTAAATGGAACACATCCAAGCAAGGCAAAGTGGATTGAGAAGTACAAGGTGAGGGAACTCTTCCCTCACTTATATGTTGATTGTTGAAAGATTTTGGTGGTCCAAAAATCTCTCAGTGGGAAGGCATGATCCAAAAAGGATCCAGAGAAGACTAAGGATAGTTCGGAACTTGCAGAAGCAACTCAGGAAGATCAGAATGGCCTCAACAAACAAAGAAAGGGAAAAAAATCAAAGTCCTCAAAACTCAGTGAAAATGGAATCATCACAAAGAGCGCGTCACAATATTTCCAATGGCATAAATGGCTCATCAAACGGAGTTACGAATTGAAATATATTCACGGTCAAAGTTTGGTCAACCTATCCTAGTCAGCAGGGGATGAGTCAACATTTGTACTATCAACGTTAGAATTAGTACGGATGATGTCAACATATGTAAAGTTTACGTGGAACACATAGGAGGTGACATGTGTCATGCTAATGTCAACATGATGTCAGCATGGTGACATGGAAGCACTAGAGGCTACCACGTGTCACTCATTTTTTTATTTTTCGGATCGATCCATGGACCAATGAAAAAGTACCATGTGGTAGTCCATACAACCACGTGGTAGAACATATGGTGATCTGGTAGGCTGATGTAGAAGCTAATGTGGTAGGCTGATGTGGTAGGTGACTGTACGGGTGGTTGGCATGGCCCAATGGTTAGCTGCCACGTGGCCCAGTCATGGGCTTCCATGTGGTAGTGGAAAATGCCTAATGAGGGCCCGAAAACCAAAATTCAAAAATAAAAGAAGGGTAGGTTCGCCAAATATGGCGGAGCCCCACCATATCTAGTGGCCCAATAAACAAATCTAAACCAACTCTAAAATTTGGGAAACCACCATTCATTTATATATATAAGTTATAACAACAAGCCAAAAGGGGAGGTTTGTGGGCTCAACCCTGGGACCTCCCCTAATGCATACACCTTAACTATAGTTCCACCACCATTTGGACAAACGACCCCATTGTTTATACTGCCCACAATTATTATTTAAATGTTGAAATTCTCTAGTGCATAGGGGGAAGGAGCAGGGGCACGATGGTATGGCTGGGCACAGTTTCCGAGGAATTTTTTAATGAATTAATTGCAGGGAGTAGGAACGGGAACTGAGATGAGATTTCTCAAGGGTCTGGGGGTGATAGAGTCAGATTGAGGCATGGAGACAAACATTTTTGGGTAATTCGATGCTACGAATTCAATGGTGTTGTCTATTTTCTGATCTAAGAAAACCTTATGCAGCTTAATTCCAAAATGAGGTATACTTATGTATTTTTCCAAATTCTTTTGTTGAGTTAATAAAAAGGCCTACCCATTTGAGAGTAGGACCCAGAGACATAGTCCACCAAGGACAAACTCCGTTATCAATTTTTCATGTTCAGATTTGATTCTTGTGTCTTTTCATTATTGAGATTTTCCTTCTTTAATGGTGCACTTTAATTTATGCTCATTTTATACAATTCTTTATAAGTCACTTCGATGAAAAGATATCAGATCAATAATCATGACAAAAACCTCACGTTAGCAGTTGTCCTCGCAGTCTAGAAACTATGGCATTATATTCGACTTCAAATTACCAAGGTCATAGCAAATTCGAACCCCCTGTAGTGCTTTCTTACTCGGTGGTAGATCCACGACAAATTTTCCCAATGGATCATTATCCTCCAAGAATACGATCTCGAGTTCTCCACTCCCAAAATAAAGAAATCTTTGGTCCTAGCCAAACTCATTACAGATTTTCCCTCAAACGCCAAAGATTCCTCCATCAATGAGGATTTCCCTAATGAACACCTCTTCTTCATTCCCTCCGATGACCCTTGGTACGACGAACTACTCGTTTACCTTCATACACAAAAGTTTCGGTCTCACCTCTCTTGTGATGATCGTCGACGCATTCACCATCAGGCTCCCTGATACCTCCTCATCAAGGACATTCTTTACCGACAAGGGTTCGATACCATCCTTCGGTGATGTCTTACCATCGACGAAGCTGACCGAGTCTTAAATGATTTCCACAGTGGTGCTTGCGGTGGTCACCCCTCGGGTATGTCAACCACCCAAAAAATCATCCGAGAATGATACTTCTAGACCACTTTGTTTCATGACTGCATCCATGCTGCCAAGCAATGTGATAAATTCCAACTTTATGCAAACAAAGCATGAACTCCACCAGCTCTTCTACACCCAGTCATCATAGTCGACCCCTTCTATAAATGGGGCATAGAATTCATGACTTGCCATGCTCCATCCAGTAATGGACACAAATACATTTTCATGGAAATGGATTATTTTACCAAATGGGCCAAAGCCATGCCTACATTTAACAACACTGCTGACACAACAAGGTGTTTTTTCTTCAACCATGTCATTACCCATTTCGGAGTCCCACAACAGTTAGTTTCTGATCATGGTAAACATTTTGAGAACAATATCTTTTTTGAACTCTCCTCAAAACTAGGCTTCACCCATAAGTTTCCCTCCCCATAATAATCCTCAATCCAACAGACATGTTGAGGTTGTCAATAATGTCCTCAAAACAATGTTACAATGCACTGTCAACAAACATAAGACTAACTAGCATCATATGTTGTTTTTCTCTTTATGGGCCTATCGCACGACAGTCAAAATGACCATCAGTTTTACACTGTTCCACCTTGTCCATGGAATCGAAGTGACCCTCCCTATAGAGTGAAAAATCCCCACATTACGTGCTTCCATAGAGCTCTTACCTGGCACTTCTCCAATGGAGCAGTGCTTGCTGACATTAGAATCACTTGATGAAGACCATCGATCTTCATTACAACACAATGAAGCAACTAAAAAATGGTCCAAAGCCACCTTCTACAGTCATGTCAACCTTCATTCATTCAATGAAGGTGATATCGTGTTAGCCTATGATATCTCCCACGACACTCTCGACCATGGGAAATTTGATTCATTATGGCACAACCCCTTCATCATCCAACATTTTCTCACTAAAGGCACCTACATATTGGCCTCTCCTAAATGATTCCCTCTCAAGGAACCTGCCAATATGTTATACTTGAAGAAATTTTACGCCTAAGTATAGGCCCCCTACCTTAGGTTTCTCTTTGAACAAATATGTAGAGTTTTTAGTCTTCTTTACTTCCACCATTCCTGATTTCTGATCTATCCCTCGTATTATTGACAGATGCATCCTCCATCAGCCTACCACATTGGTTACGTTGACGGTGCGAGCCGCTGGACCCAGAATTTTTCTTCGGTCACTTGGGAACTCTATACACCCTCACATATACTACTCCATTCCAGTGGCATATTCTTAGGCTCAACAATCAATAAACAAGCTGAATATGACATCTCCTTTGGTCTCTTTGCTAAGGCCATTCACTACCACATTCCTCACCTAAGTGTTCTATTAGATTCCCAGCTTGTCGTCCTACAACTCAACAACTTGTGTCATGTTCACGATCCTTGACTCTTATGAAAATACCTACAATTTAGACTCCTATCTCGCAACTTTGATTCCATCACACTTACACATATCGCAAGAAACCTCAATCAAGTAGCAGATCACATGGTTAACCTAATTTCTGATCTATCCCTCGTATTATTGACAGATGCATCCTCCATCAGCCTACCACATTGGTTACGCTGACAGTGCGAGCCGCTGGACCCAGAATTTTTCTTCGGTCACTTGGGAACTCTATACACCCTCACATATACTACTCCATTCCAGTGGCATATTCTTAGGCTCAACAATCAATAAACAAGTTGAATATGACATCTCCTTTGGTCTCTTTTCTAAGGCCATTCACTACCACATTCGTCACCTAAGTGTTCTATTAGATTTCCAGCTTTTCATCCTACAACTCAACAACTTGTATCATGTTCACGATCCTTGACTCTTATGAAAATACCTACAAGTTAGACTCTTATCTCGCAACTTTGATTCCATCACATTTACACATATCACAAGAAACCTCAATCAAGTAGCAGATCACATGGTTAACCTAGTATTAGATTGGCATTTATCACATTGAAAAACATCATATGCACAACATCATACATTTGTCAAACAAATATCAATAGACATCATACATCATAAACACAAAACATAAATACATGAATGATCAATGTATCTATCATATATATCATCAAGGTCATAAATGTTTTACAAAAATATATATACAACTGCCCATAGGCTCATGAGTCCCATCATTCCTATGAGTACAAAAAATTGGGTATCAACTAAACTATACAAAACTAGGCTCCCACACTCATACATCCCAACTCAGCACTCAAGGTGCCCCTAAATCTCCGCCCCCCCCAAGTCCTTTGTCAGCCGGAGGTACCCCACCAGCTGGGGGCCCTCCATCTCCAGGAGGTAGCCAACTAGTCATAGCTTCCCCCTACCACCGCTTCCATGTGTATCAACACTCGCCACTTCGTTGGTATCCCCACAGACTGGTCCAAGACCTCCTCATCCTGGATATGGTCCCATACACCTTATGAAACCCCCTGAAGGACCCACTTGAACCATCATCGTAGATCCTCTAGCATGGCCTCATCATCTCCCTATGGCTCTCTAGATGGTCTTGCACCAGCATCATATCGTCGGAACCTCTTCCCAACCCTCGGATTTGCGATCTCCTTTAGAGCAAACTCTCAATGAGCCAGCTCCCGAACGACCTCTACCTCTTTCCCCTGGGGTCCAACATCTACAAAACAACACAGATATAGTGTCTGCATCCATATACATGTCTGATAAATGTAATCTACCAAAATCAAAACAAATAGATATAACACATACCTCTTTGGTCCCAGTCCTCCCCAGTAAGTAGTACCATGTCAAGGTCTTGTCTGTAATCCATACCAATGTATGTATATCGAAGAATCACCTGTGTCATATGATGCCACACTCGAGAAATTGTGATCACGAAGTAGTGGCCACTCTCCCCTCCTCTATGTTGCACCAAAACATGTGGCCATCACATCAATTGTGGCTCTTGCCATGATGCTAGCTCTAATAGAATTTGTGGGTGCAATAGAGGCACCCTCTCCAAAAACCAGGCTACTAAAAATGACCTGAATGAAAAATCATTGGAGTCGACACACTGACACCGGTTCAAATACGACATCATTCGGGTATGCATCAACACACCCCATGCAAAGAGGTCTTCATCCAATACCTCCTCAACCACCCTCAGTTGACCACCTATGATCCATTGAGTTCCCAAGGATACATAGATACTCCCCACCATGGTTGTGATGCACTCGATCAACAAGTCATCTATGGCCTCAATCTGGATGATTGAACCTAACATAGGGTTTGGCCCAAAATATTTGTGTGCCTCCATGGTCTCCACCCTATCCTCCCCTAGAAGATGGGGATCCATGACCAATTCCCTCCCACGGAATGGGATTCCTATCAAAAATTACAAGTCCTCTGTTGCAGAGAACATCAAGTACTCCCCCCACACCAAAAAGCACCGCAGATCAGTGCTCCACATATGAATAAAACACTAGAGTAAAAAATCATGTGACCATATTAGAGGATAGTCAAAAAACGTGAGCAACCAACAGGATGCCAAGTGTCTGTGTACCCCAGGCTGCTCCCTTGCATCCTCTCTCAATCGGTCCTAGACCCACTCTTGCCAGTGGACTGGCATCATACTCAAGCCTTAGTTGATCACCTGTATTCACCCAAAAACAACTGATAAGCCACATCATCCATCAAAAATCATAAATATCAAAAAATCATATACCCTTGAGCCTGCCCATAGTGCACGAATTTCCCCCATACAATTGTGCATTTGTGCACGACTATTCTTCTTACAACTGCGCACTCATGCACAACTGCCTCACCCACAGTCATGCATAGGTGCACAACTATCACTCTGATAGGTGCACATCCAATTCGATCCTATCTATCCAACCCACGCACACATGTGCACAAATGTTGCCTACACAGCCACATATTATGCGCAAGGTTTCCCAACATAGGCACACATTCAAAATTTGTGATTTTTTTGAAAAACATCACACATAATTTGTGGGAAACGGAGTTCTACCCATGCACACATGTGCAGGTGTTCCCCATTTTCCTGTGCACTAGTGGGCCCTTACCCTTAAAAACCCTTGTATGACCCTCTATATAGCCCCTACCTAACATCTATCAACTTCACAAATTGCAGGATGATAGTGTCACTAACCTGTCTCTTGCAACTCCTGGATCGGTAGCCTCATGCTCCCGTAATCCTGACATCACCTCAAGCTCTCTATCCAGATCAACAATAGTGTCAGGTACAAATGAGGTGGCATTGTGGACCCACCATCCATATATAGGCCCTTTTTCCCAACTTCCACCTTCTATTACAGGAGCCCAGAGCCTCTATTTTCCAATCTGTTCTCAGCTACGAGATCCTGATCCAACCATCTACACATTCAAATTCCATGGGTTATCATCTGCAATTTTCCCCAGAGGAGCGTTTTTATCACACCACGTTCAGGTATGCATGCTCAGTTTCAATTTTATCGAATATATATTATATGTTATTTATCATCAGATATTTTTCACATCGGGTATTTGGTTTTTTGTGTGTGCGGGTACTTGTTCAACAAGATTACAACCCCTTCAGGTATATCTATGACACTGACATGGAGTTATTCCATCTATAAAAAATTACATATCCCAGTCACACCCTCTGACATTTAACTTTAGGGTCTCTACATTTAGCTCTGGGGTATCTTTACCTCTGCCACATTTTGGTACTGTCAACCGATAACACTCTTCCCCACATGAGTTTTCCCATTCATATTTCCCCTTGGAAACTTGATACTCATGCTAATTTCACCCCCCTAGGATTGGGAGTCCCAATAGTATTTTTCACTTTCGAAAATTAACCCCATACTTCTTCTCATCATATTGCTAACCTTACCAATGGACTCCTGGGTCATATCATCTTACACATGGTTTTATTGACTACACCCCTGTAGTTTCATTAGCCCCCCATATCATCCACCATCAATTTTCCCATCTGCATATTGTCCTCCATTCACCTACCTAATACAAAAACCCACCCATGGAGCCCCCACCTTCCACCAGTTCTCTTTCACAAACTTGTGCTCTAAATAGACCAAGCCATATTTCATTGGGGAACTTGTTTTTGTATTTGTATACTCAACCCAAATTATTATTTATTTCTTTGGTAATTGTATAAATCCCTTATTTCTAGCATATACATATCTTTTTTAGTGGTAATCCTCGATGGCCTTATATTACTTGGGAAACAAACCCATGTCTTCCTTGGTTGGGGCATCCACCCTTTTTTCATATCGAAATCATTAACAAACATCGAGTATCCCAAATCCATGTACCCACGATCTTTGAGTTTTCCTACTTTGTTAGCCTCCGACACAGTTTAAACCCATATCTAATTATCCCCCTTGCGCTAGATCTAGTTTTACAGTTGCTTCCAATAATCCCTCAACATCCCAACCAAGGGAAGTCTTGAGTCCCATAGTGTCTTGACTTTGTCCATGTTACCCATCAGTACCTAATCTCACCCATTACTCAGTGGATTTCAAGAATCCCTTTTCTTCTTGACGTTGCGTCTGCCTTCCTTCTGACATCAACATAGTTTCTAGAAGGGTGACAGTATCTTGAATCTCATTACCATTTCAATGAGGAGTCTCAGACGAAACATGGAGAGTCATCATCACTTTCTAATTTCATTGACCCCCATAAAATTCAACTTCAGAAAACTCTCATGTTAAGGTGGGTCCTACTATGCGACCATTGCAGTTGCTTCATACCATCCGAAGACCTATGAAGTTGATAGGCCATTAATGCCTAAGAGTAATCCACACTTCTTACAGTCGTCTATTACTCACTTCAGATCCATTTCACCAGTCAGAACCATCATCTGTTGTTATCAACCACCCCCTAGGGAACTGCAGTTATCTACATCATCATACATCTTCAGTTACAGTCCTGTGTTTTGGTTTCATGACACGAGCATGGGGCATGCCCACCTTGTTTGTATACAGATTTTTTTTTATTCCTAGAGAAAGGTTTGGTTCCCACAATTCTCCCTATCCCTCTGATGGATCTCTCTTGCCGTTCCTCTCTTCACTCTTCCTTACAATGGCACTCTCAGAAAAATAAACATTGATGTATTTCGGCTATACATATTCTCCTAACCTCACACATCAGGGGGCATATGTTATCATTGAAAAATAGTCTACATCATTGCACACAATGGTTCAAGAAAGACATCAATTCCAGAAGAAATTAGTACATCTACAACATCAAAATGCATCAAAAAGGCACAAAACTATACACTTGGTTCAAAAATTAAAGTGTGCAAATTCACCAAAGGAAGCCAGTGCACATAATGTGTAGGATAACAAAGCCCTAATCTAGCAATGTACCCAAAATGAGAGACTGTCTACGATAAAATTTGTACACTTCTCATGAACGACACATTTATAAACCTTGTCGGACTCTCAACCACTTCTAGTCCGAACCATAACACGATTTGACACTCGGATCTGATCGAAATCTAGCTTTAAGTCTTGTCAAGGGATAGAAAGTGCCCTAAAAGGCCCCTTGTTCACACTATGAACCAATTTTATCTTGACATGGATGGACACTATAAATATGTGCCACGGGTGTGCTAGAAAAATAAGAACTTCAAGGTATTTTTATGCTACAAGAATTCTTCTTGGAGAATCCTCTTTTCTCTTGGAATCATTCAAGCACTATAGTAAGGGCCATTCCACTCACCTCTTGAGAGGATCAGCATTGTGTTTCTTCACTATTGTCACTTGCCATTGCATGAAGAGAATAGCTCTCTATTAGGGGACTCAAGATCCCTCCCAAGGAGGAAGAGGGGATTCATAAGTCCCTACCTTTCTCTATGGTGTTAGCCTATCAATATATTGATCCATTGGTAGCTATATGATGGTCATTTTTTTGTTTTTCATAGTTCTAGTTCTTGCAAGATTCTCTAACATTTATTTCTATTTGTTTTTAGTTTTATTTCCTTGTTTCATGTGTATTTAGTTATATAATCAACTCACAAACCTTTGTATTGTTTAGCTGACTTAACTAGGAAAGTAAGTGTTGTTGTTTTTCTCACGCGTGTGAAAAAACCAACACAACACCAAGGTCTAATTATTTTCTTGGAAAGAGGAAGTTGATATTTATATGTACTTGAATCTAGAATTGGGTCACCGAGTTTTTTTTTCATTGTTCGTTGGTCTGAATAGAAAACATAATATTCATCATATTTGAAAACGGGGTTTCGAGCAAGAACTAGTTCATAATGTTTTCGTAGATTTTTTCTTTCAAGTGCCTCGTGAAGAAGACGATTTTGAGTTTTCAGTGGTGTTTCTTTGGATTTTGAAACTTCTGAGCATGTCACAATAGACTGCAAAGTGGTTTTTCAATGGTGATTACATTTTCCACATAAGAGAGGATTAGAGTGTTCAATAAATCTAACATTTCGTCCACTAGAGCTATTTTAAAGACATAAATAGAAATCAAGGATTTCTTGCAAATCCAACCTTTCATAATCATAATTTACAATGAAGACTCAACAAATGAGGGGTCTAGACTTCTATCGAAAATGCACTCTTTTACAAGATAAATACAAGCAACCTTATAAAGAGACCGTTTGCAAGTTACCTTGATTCTGGTGAATGTGTCTTTGTTTCTTTGAGTTTTATGTTGGTCTCTATGAGGACAAATATTTAGGAGAGGCCAAGAGGTGGTGAAGCGACATAAAGTAAACAATGAGAAAAATAACTATCTCCCATTCACAAAGACAAAGAATGCCATGGTAATGATCTTCATTCTCACTCTATGGATTTGGCAAGATCTTTAGATAATTCTTCAAGCAAATGGACAACATCAAAGATGCATTGTGTAAAAATGTGTGTTGTCACATATGTTTGTATGGAGGGGGTTTTTCCATAGAAAATATCCCCATGGAGAAAAAATGACAAATAGGAGGCCAAAAACCCACTTTTATAGTTTATCCTAAGTTTTGTGCCCGGTCGCATTGTGCTAAGGGGTGCATAGATCTGGGCGGCTGAGATCTATGTGCTCAGATCTACGGTGTAGGATCTATATCGGACC